>CANTUT010000627.1:50000-85000 GCA_947687605.1 Reutealis trisperma | reverse complement strand
CCCCCCCCCCTTCCTTTATTAAGTTTATGCATGAAAATTACAATTTTTAGTTATAGGATTCACCTTTGGAGAAATTACGTAGGAAGGTTAGTGTTTAGAAAAATTAATTTCTCTCTCAAGAAGTCACCTACGCTGAATTTTATCAATAAAAATCAGTAAACATTTAGTTCAAAATAATTTCCCCATGATTAGTTTCTTAAAAATCAAATAGCAAATTGAAAGAAAAGGAAAAACTTATGAAACAGTCGCGAAATCCCAAAGTTTGAAAGTATTTTGTGAATTTCGGTAGAGAGAATAATTTTGACAGAATCTTTCTGCCAAAATAATGAAATAACAGAATAGTGGCTGCTGGAATGAAGGGCTGCCCAAATTTTACATTAAATACTAGGGTTTGGGGTGCAATTTCCAAGTTTACCCTTAATGAGTTAGGTTAGGAGTGTTTTGGTGTAGTGAGCTTTTGGGTATTTGGGCTTTTTAATTAATTTTAGGCTGATTATAGGTAATTAATAATAAAATATTTTTCTTATTATTTTCATTAAAATTACCCCCAAAATTTTTACTTAAAAATATTTTTAAAAATGCTCATAAAATTATTTTATGCTTAAAAATTGCCTTTTTGTATGAAAATTCATTTTATGAAAAATGAATTATTTTATGCTAATGTATTTCATATAAATTATTTATTTCACAATAATAACTCATATTAGGCATATTAAAATTAATTTAACATGCCACATACTCATCAATCACATAGCACATAAATTCCTATAAGAGCACACACTTAGCTTTAATAGTTCTAAGTCAAACAAATTAGTTTTGAAAACTCCTGGGGTGGGTATGGGTTGTTACACATGAACTATCAAAAATAGGATAAATGACACCTACATCTAAAAGTTTTATCACCTCAGCTCTAACAACCTTTTTCATATTGGGATTTAGTCATCTTTGGAATTCATAGCTAGGTTTAGCATTGTATTCTAAATGAATTCTATATATGCAAATTGAAGGGACTAATACCCTTAATATCTAAAATTGTCCACCCTATTGCTTCATTATGATCTTTCAAAAAATTAATCAGCTTGTTTTCTTATTCAATCTCTAAATCAGATGCTATGATAATGGGCAAAGTTTCTGATGGCCCTAAAAATGAATATTTCAGTGACTCAGGCAATGGTTCAAGTCTAACTTTTGTGATTCAGGAATTGACTCTTTAGATTCTAAGGGAAATAGAGGTTCAATTTTGGCTTTCCATTTTTTTGTATCCATTAGTGGAACATATTCCAAATAAATAATTCACCTCACTAATTAAATTTTCAACATTTAAGTCTATGCCAAATTGAGTTAAACATTTTTCAAATGGATCATTTTTATTCATTTCCAAAAAACAATTATTGATTACACTTTCAATCATATTAACTTCACACAAATCATCATTGTCAATTGTTGACAAGCAATATTAAACACATTAAGTTCAACAGTCATATTCCCAAATGACAATTTCAAAACAGCACTTCGACAATTGATGATTGCATTGAATGTGGCAAAAAATGGTCTTCCTAAGATGATAGGACTTTGATCTTTTGTGTTTTCAATTGGCTGAGTATTAAGAATAATGAAATCCACTAGAAAGTAAAACTTATCAACTTTGACTAAAACATCTTTTATGAAACCTTTAGGAATTTTGACAGACTTATCAATTAATTTGAGTATCATAGTTATGGGTTTCAACTCTTCTAACCCAAGTTGCTGATAAATAGAATATGGCAACAAATTCACATTTGCTCCTTAATCAAGTAAAGCTCGGTTGATTTCATGTTTACCAATGTACAAGAAATTGTCAGACAACAAGAATCCTTATACTTAATAGGAGTTTTATATTGGAGTATGGAGCTCACATGTTCATTCAAAAATGCCTTTTTGGGAACATTTGTTTTCATTTTTTTTGTATAAAGATCTTTCAAAAATTTGGCATAAGTAGGTACCTATTTAATAGCATCAAGAAGAGGGATGTTAATGCTAACTTACTTAAATACCTCTATAATGTCACTATATTGGGTACCTTTCTCTTTTTAGTCTTTGTGGGTAAGGGGCTTTTGGAACATAAGACAATGATTGATTATCTTTTTCAATTGAATCTTTAGATAGTGAAGTTTCAAGATGACTCTTTTGGCTCTCTTTTTGATGTTCAGGCATATAATCAGGTTTGATTATGCCTTTTCCAGACCTAAGACTACTTATGGACTTAACTTCTTCATTAGAACTTGATGAACCTACCTTATATTGACCTTTTGGATTTGGAATAGGTTGACTGGGAAATTTTCCTTTTTCTCTTTTAACTATAGTAGTTGCAAGTTGGCCTAATTGTGTTTCAAGTTTTTGAATGGATTGAGAATTTGATTGTAGAACTTGTTGGGTTAATTGCATGAACTATTGTAAAATATCCTCTAAAAAAGGTTTCTTTTGCTGTGGGGTAGAGAATTGAGAATCATTTTGAGGATATAGCATATTGGAATGACTAATGTGTTGATTAGACATATTATATTGATGACTTTGATTCATTGGAGGTTGGTTTTGTCTCCATGAAAAATTGGGATGATTTCACCAATTTAGATTATATATAGGGGCATATGGGCTATCTGATGATTTTCCATAAGAATGGAGTGCATTTGCTGGTAATTTGGCATTGAAGGACAAAATTGAGCAGTATGAGATGCACTAGAACATAAGGCATACAATCCACTCCTAGTGTTTGTTTGAGGATTCATGGATTGACTTAAGACTAAGGCTTCCACTTTCCTAATAAACTAGCTAGAGCAATTTTCAAATCACTTTCATCTCTCTCTTATCTTATAAATGTCTCATTTCTTAGTTACATGATTGGTTTGGCTCTAAGATCTAAGCAATTCCATTGCTGAGAATTTATAGCCAATGTTTCAAGTGACTCCCAAGCTTCACTACCTTGCAGATACAAAAATTTTTCACCATGCATGGATTGAATCATTTGATAATTTAATGGAATTAAACTATCATAAAAATATTTCACCAATCTCTAAATTTCAAAACCAAAATGGGGACACTTAAGGATCAAATCATTAAACCTTTCCCAACACTCATAAAATTCTTCTCTCTCTTTTTGATAGAGTTTAGAAGTTTCTCTTTTAAGACCATCAGTTTTGGACATAAAAAAGAATTTTGACAAAAATTTATTAACTAGTTGATCCCAACTACTAATTGTTCTTGCTTGAAGGGAATTTAACCAAGCTTTTGCTTTATCTTTTAGTGAAAATGGAAATAATCTAAGCCTAACTGAATCATCAGAAAAATTTTGGAAGTGAAATGTGAAACAAATATCCAAGAATTCTTTAACGTGCATGTAGGATCTTCTCTCTCTAAACCATAAAAAGATGGTAACAATTAAATTATGGATGGTTTAAGCTCAAAATGAGTTGCATTAGTTTCATGTAAAACTATACAAGAGGGAGAATTGGCGGGTGGCAGGAGAAAAATATTCTATAATAATTTTTTCTCTTTCAACATGAACATTATTATTTCTTATATTTTCCATATTTTTACTATTCATTTCATCTCTGGATATTTTTATTGATGATTCAATTTTAATGTCACTTAAGGATTATTCTTTTTTAACCAAATGACACTTTGAATCACATTCACAAGTTAGCATAAACTAATAAAATAAAATAAACTTATTTTAATACCAACTTTTAAATGAAACAAAAGAAAATAAAACTAAAAAAATAGTAATAATAATAAAAGAAAAATTAATAATTATGCAGTAAAAATAAAATAAAATAAAATTTCTCTTTCAAAGTTTATAAATATAAAAAATGTGCAACTAATAAAGCTCCCAAGAAAAATAGAGAGTCACAATGGACCACAATAACAACTCACACTCACCCTAGGAGTTTCGTGATTGATTTCTTGAATTTAGAGCTATTATGTCAAAATATGTGCATTTATGGAAATTGATGTGTTATGTGATTGATGAGTATATGGCATGTTAGATTAATTCTAATATGCATAATATAAATTATTATGGTGAAATAAGTGATTTATATGAAATGCATAAGCATAAAAATATTTATTTCACATAAATTGAATTTCATGTATAAAGTGATTTTTAAGCATAAAATAATTTTTATGAGTATTTTTAAAATATTTTTAAATAAATATTTTGGGGGAAATTTTAATGAAAATAATAAGAAAAATATTTTATTTTTAATTACCTATAATCAGCATATAAAATAAATAAAAATGCCAAATTTCCAAAAGCCCACTACACTAAAATATTCATAACCTAGCTCATTAAAGGTAATCTTAGAAATTGCCTAAAACCCTACATATTTAAAGGGAATTTCAGCCAGCCCTAGCTTGGACAGCCACCATTCTGCTATTCCATCATATTTTCTGCAGAAAATTCTTCCAAAAATAATCCCTCAACTGAAATTCACAAAATACCTTCAAATTTTGCAATTTCACGACCGTTTCGTAAGTTTTTCTTTTCCTTTTAATTTACTATTTAATTTTTACAAAACTAATCAAGAGAAAATTATTTTGAACTGAATATTTACTAATTTTCATTGATTAAATTTGTCTAGGTGAATTCTTGAGAGAGAAATTAATTTTTTTTATCGAAAACACAAACCTCTTTACGCGAATCCTCCAAAGGTGAATCCTAAAACTCAAAATTGAAATTTTCATGCATAAACTCAAGGGGTGCTGATTTGTACATATTTGTGTTCTAAATGGATTTTTGTCATGTTTAACTAAAAAATATTTATTTAAAACATATTTTTATATATTACTATAATGATCAAAAAGTTTTGGAAAACAAGGAAATTCATGGTTTTCGTCCTAAAACTTAAAAAGTTAGAAATTTTCATGTGTATGGACCGCCAATTTGTATGATTTTGTATCCTAAACTGATTTTGTTATGTTTGGATGAAAAATAATGGGTTAAATCATGTATTTACATATTACTATAATGACCAGAAAGTACCAAAAACAAGAAAACTCACGATTTTTTTTATCTTAAAACCTAAAATTAGAATTTTCATGCATATGTTATACCAATGGGTGCTGATTCCTATGATTTAATGTTCTAAAATGATTTTTGTTATGTTTACATGAAAAATCTTGGTACAAACCATGTTTTTGCATATTACTATAATGAACGGAAAGTGCGAAAGGGGAGAAAAATTATGTTTGTTCTTGATTGTATGATTCGGCCTACCTTGGGAATTCAATCCCAATGTCTATAATTTTTATGTGATATATTTTAATGATTCTTGGCATGTATACATGAATGATAAATGATTAAATTGCATGTTGGTTGAAGGAATAACTTTAGACAAGTCTAGAGACAATTAGGTATACTTAGGGTATTTTAACCCTATATTGTGATTAATATGTTTATGTGATTAATGGATATGGGAAATAAGCTTTGTGGTGAGTTAATAATGAGTTAATAATCTTAAATGGATAACAAGGTTGATTGTACAAATTAGTCATAAGAGATAAGCATGATACTTGATAGGTGACTTGTTAAGTTGACATATATGAAAAGTGTTAAGTGTATTAAGTTGAATATTAAATTGGATTGATCATGATATATTGTGTTTGACTTTAGAAAAGTCTTAGTATGGGATATAATGTGTTTTCATGTGGGCTTATAAAGGCTAAGTGTGCAAGACTTTAAAAGTCAACATGTTATGTGCAAGTGGCGAGTGCACTTTTAAGTGCAACTCTAAGTGTATGTGAATATAATATGTGCATGGGATAGTTATAGGATAGGATAGCATGATGTTGCAAAAATTCTAAGTATTGAATTAAATATTATGTTAGAACTTGAGGAGTAGTAAAAGTTTACAAAGGGCTATAAGTATTAGGAGCAAAGGAATCACAATATGAGTAAACATTATGTTTCAAGTTACAAGTGCAAGCTATCATGTTTTGTGAACCCTTGATATCTTGAAACCCAAGTTATTTTCTATTTTTAAACTGTGGCTATATGATTTCTTTATGAAGCTTGGGTTGCCAAAGGACAATTGGTCCAAAACTATTTTTGATTGTTCAATGATGATAAATGACCTTTGTGATTATTTGCCCTAACTTACTTTCTTTGTAGAACCACACTTTTATTTATCTTTTTTTCAAACAAGTTAAACTACTATTGTTATTGTGTTACATGTGATTTCATTCATAAATGCTATTGTTTTAAGTGATTACCATTAGCTCTAGCTATGGTACCCATGAACCTTTTATACAGAAATCCTCGTGCTGATGCAGGTAATCATCAGAACTTATGCACATGGTCTTAACTCGATGGATAGGGGCATAATATCCACCTTAGCTGGAAGGGATGGTTCTAGCTATGAGACTTGATCAGTTTCATGACTCTTTGCAAGTTACAAGTTGGGAGATGGAATTTGGCCTGAGGCCACCTTTCCTCAGTGTATGTGAGTGAATTGAGCAGGGATTTCACTCACGAGTGAATTGAGCAGGGTCTTCACTCACAAGTAATAAGTGTGATTTCTGCAAACCTTGTTAAATTGCAAACTTTGAACAATGACTTATGAATCATGAATTGTAAATCATGAACTATGTCTTATAAGTTATGGGCCCTTTTTAATGGAATATATGTTATTGTTTAAGCTATGTTGTTTACTCATTGAGATCATCTATCTCACCCATTTTCCTTGTGTGGTTCTAGGTGAGCAGTATGAGGAGGCAATGTGATCGCTCAAGCTACCTACTCCTCTTGGGAAATTTCCTTGTCAAAGTTATAATAATACCATATTATGATGAGTCCTTAGATGCTCTGGGAGTTGTTATGGGAGCTTTATTTTGAAATATTGTTTGGTGACTTTATTTGGAGCCTTATTATTATTTTCCTATGGATTGTATTAAAGTATATTTTTAGCTTCCACAACTTAAGGTTTTTCATTTATAAAAGTTTTTTTTTAAAGTTAATGTATGAGGTTCGATACGATTCTAGGCAGTAATTGGATATGTATGAGTGGGTTCTACGGGTGTGGGTGATATTATATCTCCTCATGTTCTAAGACTGTCATATCTATGAAATTGGGATGTGACAACCGTTTAAGTCCTAGTTTTCTTAGGCAAATGAATAATTGGCCTTTTTTACAGAGTTTATTAAGTTGTACATTTAATCATACTTATAAACCAAAAGAGAAAGAAAAATAAAATAGACAATGTGAATCAACTTTAAAAAAAAAATAAACATAAAAATTCAAATGATTCAATGTAACACCAAAAAAAATTTAACTCTAATTTTTTTTTTTTTGTTTTTAAACAATAAAGATCCTAGAAATAAAAAATAATTAAAAAGAATACATATATATATATATATATATATATATATATATATATATATATATATATATATATATATATATATATATATATATATATATATATATATATATATATATATATATATATATATAGAACTTTATGACCAAAAGCTAAAAAAGAAAATTGAAAATTAAAACAACTTTTTGCAGAAAAAATTAATTATACATAGTAACTAACTAACCATACAAAAAATATGAGACCATGCAAAACACATGAATAGTAACTTAGTTGCTACAGTAATCCAATTGAAATTTTTGACACTATTTCAACTCAATTCAGTATTATTGAAACTGGATTTAATGAGCTTTCTTCTTTCTTTTCGATGTATCCCTGGCAATGGCACCAAAAATTTATTATGAAATTTTATTTATACTCACAAGCGCACGAATCACTAATTTTATAGATAAGTGGTAACAATATCATTTCCACGGAGAGATTTATGAAAAGAATTATAGAAAAGCTTAATTAAAGCACATTAATTTAATTCTGACCTAATTCCAAATAATTTTTTAGAAAATGATAAAGAAATAAAAAATAGAAACACCAAAATAATGCAATTAAAAAGTTGAACTTGTGAAATAAAATTCAGTAAAATATTACCAAGATTTCAGAATTCACAAATGTTTAATTAATAATTTTTATAATGTATTAATTCTAATTTTCAGATGATAGTTTAGAAATCAATCTTTCCATCTTCTATTGATTTTATCACTAAGCTCAATTTTATTAAATTCTCAAATAAATTTTCCCTCACTTCAAAAGTGTAATTTCTAAGTATTACATGTATATGTAACAACCCACACCGACTCTAAGAGTTTTCATGACAACTTACTTGAATTTAAAGCTATTATGACAAAATGTGTACTTTTATGAAAATTCATTTGTTATGTGATTGATGAGTATGTGGCATGTTAGATTAGTTCTAATATGCATAACATGAATTATTATTATGAAATAAGTGATTTATATGAAGTGCATAAGCATAAAAGGATTTATTGCACATAAAGTGAATTTTCTTGCACAAAGCGAATTTTAAGCATAAAATAATTTTTATGAGTATTTTAAAATATTTTTAAATAAATATTTCTGGGGAGATTTTGATGAAAATAATAAGAAAAATATTTTAGTTTTAATTACCTACAATCAGCCGATAAATAAAATTAAAAGGCCCAACTCACCAAAACCCAACACACCAAAACACTCCTAACTTAGCTCATTAATAGCAAACTTGTAATTTTGCCAAAATCCTAAATGTAAAACCTAAAATTTGGCCCTTATTGTAGTAGCAGCCACCATTCTATTATTCCTTAGATTTTTTATAGAAAAATTCTTTCAAAAATATTCTCTCAATTGAAATTCACAAGGTGCCTTCAAACATTATGATTTTGTGATCGTTTTCATAAGTTTTTCGCTTCTTTCAATATACTACTTGATTTTTATAAAACTAACCATGAGAAATCTATATGGGGCTGTATATTTATTGTTTTTATTGATGTTTCATTTGGCTAGGTTTTTTATTTGAAGAAGTAACCGATTTTCAACCATAAATACAACTCTTTCTTCGCACATTTACCAAAGGTAAACTCTAAAACCTAAAAATTAGAATTTTCATGAAATTGCATAAGAGAGGGTGCCAAATTGTGTATTGATACATTCTAAACTGATTTTTGTTGTGTTTGGATGAAAAATATTGGTTTAAACCATATTTATATATATTACTGTAATGATCGAAAAGTATGGAAAGCAAGAGAATCCATGTTTTCACTCTAAAACCTAAAGTTGGATTTCATGCATTTATTCCATAAGGGTATGCCAATTCCTATATGGTTGTGTTCTAAAATGATTTTTGTTATATTTACATGAAAAATATTGCTTTAAATCATATTTTTGTATATTATTATAATGAATGAAAAGTGCGAAAAAACAAGAAAATCCATGTTTTCCATGGTTGGTATGATTCAGTCTATGATAGGATTTTGATCCCAATGCCTATAGTCTTTGTATGATATATTTTATTGATTGTTTTCATATGTATATGAATGATATATGATTTAATTGCATATTGGTTGAAGGAGTAACTCTAGACAAAGTCTAGAGAGGCTCAGCCTATACTAGGGTTTCCAAACCTAAACTACCATCTTCGATTAATATGTGTATATGATTAAGTGGCATGTGATTTAGGCCTTATGATGTGTTAAATTATGGATTAATGACCTCAAATGGACAATCAGATGGATGGTGTAATTTGGTCAAAAGAGATAAGCATGATAGTCCTAAAGTTACTTGTTAAGTTGATATATATGAAAAGTATTAAGTATGACAAGTTGAAATTTAAATTGAATTGGTATTAAGATCATGATTTATTGTGTTAGGCTATAGAAAATTCTTAGCATGAGTTGTTATGTATTTTCCATATGAGCCTAAGAAGGCTAAGTGTACAAGACTAAAAAGTCAACATGTTATGTGCAAGTGATGAGTGCACTTCTAAGTGCAACTCTAAGTATATGTGAATGTAGTTACGAGATAGGATAGCATGATGATTAAGAAAATGCTAAGTATTGAATTATAATGTCATGTTAGAGCTTGAGGATTGTTAGAAGTTGAAGGGCTACAAGCACTAGGAGCTATGGAACCATAAGATGAGTAAACATTATGTTCATGTTACAAGTACAAGTTATCATGTTATGCGAACCTTTGAGATTTTTGAAACACAAGTTCCTTTCTATTTTCAATTATAACTATGTGATTTCTTTGTTAAGCGTGGGTTGCCAAAGGACAATTGATTCGAAACTATGACTACTTCTTCAATGATAAGAAAGAACCTTTGTAATTGTTGTGTTACCTTACTTTCTTTCTGGAACCACACTATTATCTGTCTTTTATTCAATAAGCTAAACTGTTATTGCTATTATATTACATGTGATTGCATTTTTCAATGCTATTGTTATAAGTGATTGCCATTATCTCTAGCTATGGTATCTATGAACCATTTATGCAGAAATCCTTGTGCCAATGTGAGAAATCATCGATACTGTGTACATGGTCTTAACTCGATTGATAAAGGTAGTGTATCCACCTTAGCTAGAAGGACGGTTCTAGCCATGGAGCCTAATTAGTTTCATGCTTCTTTACAAGTTACAAGTTAGGAGTTGGAATTTGGTATGATGCCACCTCTCCCTTAAGTAAATAAGGTAATAGCTGTCACTCTACAAGTTTACATATTACAAGTTGATTTCTGTGAACCTTGCTAAATCGTAAACCATGAATTTATGAATTATGAACCCTTACGAAGGGATATGTGTTATTTTTCAAGTTGTATTATTTACTCATTGAGATCATCTATCTCACCCATTTTTCCAAGTGAGCATTTTTAGGAGACAAGGTGTTAGCTCAAGCAATCTACTCTGCTTGAGAATTTTCATTCTCTAAGTCTTTTATTGTACTGTGCTAGGAAGAGTTACTCATAGATGCTCTGGGAGTTTTTATTTTTTTTTTTTGAGACATTATATAATTGATAATTTATTTGAAGTCTTAAATACTCTTTTTCTTATGAATTATATTTAAAGTTTACTGATGAAACATTCTATTACTAATTAGTCACTAATTTATTATTAATTTGTTACTAATTTGAATATTAAAATTTGATATTAATTTGTTAATAAAACGCGATTTTTTAATATTTATAAATAAAAATAATCTCCATTGTGTCTGACTTAATTACATGAGCATTATCCATTAATTAATTCATGAATCAATTAATTAACAAGGCATGTCCCTAATTTTAGATAACTAATGTAGCTTTGGTTGATTAAAATTGAGAACATGTGTATTTATTAGGTAGGATACGGATAAGTCCTCATCCTTTGCCGTTGTATTCATAAGGAAAGCAAATGATTTAGAAAGTGACGAGTAATCTTTTGCCACTTCTCTCTTAGATAAGGACCATGCCATCACTAACTTTGCTTTTGACAAAAATTTTTCTTTCTTCCCAATTAGAAAGAAAGATCAAAAGATATTTTATGATGTACAATTTTCTTTTGTGGACAAAGAGGAATTTTTGCCACTTTCATTTGATGCTTTATTTTACTTATGTAATGGCGGACAACTTTTTACAACTTTGGTCCTCTCATCCCAATTTGCATTGAATTAATTACAGATGTTGAGTAAGCATGGTCTTGCCTTTTAATTTTATTGGTTCACCCATTACAAAAAAAATTATTAGTAATAATAATAATAGTAATAATAATATTCTCTCTGTCCCAAAAAAATAGCTAATGTTTTCACACAGTTTAAGAAAATATCATTAATTACTCGGTAACTTATAAATTTCATTATATTTTTCCACTTATATCTTTGTATATACTCATTTATTACTATCCTTTTTTTATTAATTTTGAAAATATACACTTTTCAATTAATAAGGATAAAATAGATAAAAATCTATAACTATTTTAGAGTAGGCAAATGTTTTGTGATATTTTAAAAAAAATAATAAACAATCTTTTTTAAACAGAGGGATTACATTTTTATTTCATGCGTAAATTTCAACTACTTCTTTCAATTTACAGGAAACATAAAATGTGAGAATTTATGACTTTCCATTATAGTTAACTCAGGACCAATCAAGAATCTCCAAGAAATTATTTGATTTTATTTGCATTTAAATTAATTATAAATATATAAATTCATTTTTAATCAAGGGTTCATGAGTGGTTCATTATAAATTAAATCAAATTGATCTTGAAATCCTTTAGAAAGTTAATCATATATAAATTTAATTAGCATGGACCTTAAAATGAGTTGGTTCATTTTTAATCTTTTGGGTTTTGAATCTTAAGATTTGTATTTCATTTTTGATAATTCTATAAAAATTTAAAAGCTAAAAAATTAAACTAAGAAAATTATTCAATCTACCCATTACAACTATATAAACACATAAAAAATCCCTGAATAATTTCATGAACATCTAAAAAGCTGGAAAAATTAAAAAAAAAATGAGAAAATTATTCAATTACTATAAAAATTAAAATAAAAGTATAAAATTTACGATTATGGGTTTCAAACCCATGCGCACTTATATGCATAACATCTTAAGTCTTCCCCCCTTAACCTCTCGGGGAAACCGCAAAATAATTCATTTTATTTATTATTAGCTGTAATTTGTGTCATAATGTGGATTTGTACTCAAGCTCAGGCCTCTCCCCGTTAACCTCTCGGTCAATTTGTGCTCAAGCGTTAAAAAAAATCAATATTTTAGCTCAAGCTCTTTTTCTCTCTCAAAAGAAAAGAAACACTTCAAAAATATGGAACTTTACTTCTACTAAATTGAGTATAAAATAAAACAAAAAATTTATTTTTTTCAAGGTGTTGGACCCATGTTTAGTGGGCTGAATTTATTGGAGTTTGTGATTAATAAATTTTGACTTATAAATAGAGATCTAAATAAATTAATTAAGGCCCATGGAAAAATAATACAATGTAAATTTTAGAGGATTAGCACCAGTAATAAACGTGGTATCATGGTCCTATAAATTAGGAACATAATGTGGAAATGGAAAAGAAAAACGTAGGGTCTAAGTTCTGATAAAGAGTTTGAGGCAAAAGAAAGGGAAGTTGTAGTTTAGTTGAGAAATAGAGCTGAAATATAGAAAACTAACCACCTACCATCACTATAGAAGCAAAAAGACTCTATAGGAAAAGAAACAACCAACCAACAATCAATTAATAAATTCACAAACAACAAGTCAATCAGACAAATTTTCAAGCTTCTACAACTTTTATTTCCTACCAAATTATCCAAGCCTCTTGGTTTTTCTCATTAATTTTTCACAGTTGCTTTAAAATGCAAAATCATTGTACTTAACGTACTCAAATTTATATTAATACAAGCCAAAGTTGCAAATTAACATTTCTTTTAGTTTCTTTTATGATAATTGGTGAAGTGGCAATTAGTGAATACAAGAACCTTAAAAGACTATAGTTCTTTTGTCTGTTTCCACAATCATTTGAAGAAGTACGTATATGGATGAATCCTAAGAGTTTTTGGCATGCCTAGCATTAATTTCAACCAAAAAGGTTATCAACAATTTTTTTGGCAAGCCTACTATTACCCTTGTCATGGAATGCCATTAAAAAAGAATAGTAAGAATAAAAAAAATATGATGATGTGACTATATCTTAGGATGCAAAGGAAGAGGCTGCAACTCATAGTCCACTTTAGGTTAGTGATCTTCTAGAGAAATAACTCAAGGGACTCTGGTACTTGCTACTTCTCAAGGCATTGATGGACACTTAGATTTCCTAGACAAAGAACATGTGTTTTATAGGAAAGATCATAGCAGACTTTAAGGCTCTTTTGAAGCAGATAGTCTATGGATAGTCTCTTACCTTTGGTAGGACTGCTCCTAGTCTCAACCAGCCCATAAGACAAGCTTTTGAAGAATCATTAGATTTGGTTGAGTCTAACGGTGTACCTCCAATGTTGCCAACCTGCATTACAACAAAGAAAGAAAACTCAAAGTTTGTCCCAAAATCCAATTAACACAGGCCACTCTTATAATGGCAAGCCTACATAAACACAACCATAATAATTCCAAGAACATATAACCCAATTGAACAATCCTGCAATTTAAAATAGGAAGGAAGCAATGTATGTACAAGTGAAGCTCGAAGGGCAATCAAAGAGTGGGAACTAGAATTCACATACCTACTGCTGCGTAGATTTCTCTAGTCCCTCTTGTGCCTCCATTAGCTCAGGTGAACTTGGAGGTTGTTAGAGATGCTGTGCATAAACTATATAGTCCAAGCTTACAGCAAATTGGTAAGCTGGAATTCCATAAGCTATATCCCCTAGTTATTAATTTAGAGAATCCATACCTAAGGGGATACTATATCCTAGACTTTACCTTTTTCTCTAGAGAAGATGGGTAGTCCACAGTAGAAAATATTGCTACATTTACAATCCAATGTGGGGGGTTTAGCAAACTATGAAAAGTTTGGCTAGTTTGGCTTTTATGAACTAAGGTTGTCTCCTTGAGAGGCTAAGTATTTATATGGTATTCAACACTTCCAAGGGACTCAATCTATTCATAGTAAGAAACGGAAAGGAAGTTCCTTAACCAAATTTTTAGGGCTGAGCTGTTAAGGATGACTCAAAAGAGTGGGGAGTATATTAATTTCATAACGAGCTTTAAGAAGATAAAAAGTAGATGTAAAGTCTTTTTGCTAGAAACCGAATTTATAAAAATGACACAAAGGAGCTTGACATCAAGCTCACAAAGAACTTCCAGGGGATAGAATTTGGAAACTTCTATGACCTGGCTGCAAAAGTAGCAGAATATGAGAAGTTGCTAAAGGAGGATAATAGGATGAAAAAGAAAGCCATGGGGACTTACTTTCAAGAGGTAGGTACCTAAAAGACTTTTGTTGTTGACCTTGCTAATTCTGGATCCTAAGTGTTTCCAACTCTCCTATGGTCACCACTAGAGACTAAGAATGCTTGGAAGAAGACTCAAACTTCCTTAATGCAGTAAACATTTGATGTGAGTAAAACTAGTGAGATCTTTCACGTCCTCCTTAAGGAGGACTTCATCACTCTACCTATAATTCTCTGTATACCTATAAAAGAAGAAGTCAAAGGAGAAGAAAACTATAAGTGTCATCACTCCTAGAATCATACAACTGTGAGGTCTCGCTTGAGCACCGATCCGATCTACTAAATGGATCGAAATGGTCATTTTGGAAAGAACTCATGGGGTAGCCCTCAAGCTTATTTTTAATAGATTTGAAAATTGTTTCTTAGAGTTGCCACCTTAATTTATTTTTATTTGGGAAAATATAAGAAAAAAAATCTATATTGACTCCAATTATTGCCCAAAAGAAAGAATCACTAGCCTCAAAACCAAGAGGATTTAAGACTAGGTTTTTAGTTTATTTTAATGAGATAAGTTTGGCCATTTAATAAAAGAGTAACTTAAAATATATTTCACGAATAATTTAAGATGCATGAGCAGTTTGTAATATGCATGATCATTCAACTCATCCATTTAATAATAAAGTAAATACACAATTAAGGTTTGAAATAAAATAAAAAAAGTTAATATTACAATAAAATCCAAAACTTAGGGGATACCTCCTCTAGCCCTTATGAGTTATAGGGAAGTCAAACATTCTCCAAATTAAGCCTAATAACAAAGTAAAAGAAAACAAAATAAAAGCAAGTGAAGAAGGTGATAGAGGGTGAAGAGTTAGTTAGTTTTAATTATATTTGATGCTTGAACCAAGTATGCCTATTTATCCCTTTGAATGAGAATCAGAATCGATGTAGTTCTTCCTTCATGTGAAGGTATTAATTTAGCCTAACCATTTTGTAACAACTCACATCTACCCTAGGAGTTTTAGTGACAAATTATTTGAATTTAGGCTTATTGTGATAAATTATGTGACTGTATGAAAATTCATGTGTGACGTAATTTCTGAGTTTGGGGCATGTTAAATTAATTTTAATATGCCTAATATGAATTATTATTGTGAATAAATGATGTGAATAAAATGCATTAGCATGAAATAATTTATTTTTTGTAAAATAAATTTTTCATGCAAAAAGGCGATTTTTAAGCATAAAATAATTTTATGAGTATTTTTAAAATATTTTTAAATAAATGTTTTTGGGAAAATTTTAATGAAAATAATAAGGAAAATATTGTATTTCTAATTACCTATAATCAGCCCTAAATTAATTAAAAATCCCAAATACCCAAAAGCCCACTACACAAAAACACTCCTAACCTAGCTCATTAAGAGCAAACTTGGAAATTGCACCCCAAACCCTAATATATAAGCAAAATTTTGGTCTCCATCAGTTTAGACAGCAGCCACACTCTGTTATTCAGTATTTTCACAAAAAAATTCTCTCAAAATATTCCTCTCTATCGAAATTAAGAAAACACCTTTCCGTTTTGCGATTTCTTGACCGTAACGTAAGTTTTTCTTCTCTTTCAAATTCTAAACTGATTTCTATAAAATAAATTATGGAAAAATTATTTTGAACTAGTTAATTACTGATTTTTACAGATTTAATTTTGTTTGGGTGAGTTTTTGGGAGAGAAAATCTATTTTCTACTAAAAACACGATTCTTTCCGAGAGATTTCTCCAAAGGTGAATTCTATAACTTAAAACCATAATTTTTATGCATAAACATCATAAAGGGGGGGGGGGGGGGGGGGGGGGGGGGGGGGGGCGGGCAATTTGTGCATGGTTATGTTCTAAACTGATTTTTGATTTGTTTTGATGGAAAATATTTAAATAATATTTCTGCATATTTCTGTGATGACCGAAAAGTTTCGAAAAACAAAGGAGTTCAAGGTTTTTGTGTTAGAACTTGGAAGTTGGAAAATATTATTCTTGAATGGACATATGGCTGCTGATTTGTATGAATAAGTGCTCTAGTATGATATTTGTTTTGTTTAGATGAAAAATAATGATTTGAATCATGTGTTTGTTTATCGCTAAAATGAATGAAATGCGCGAAAACTCATGATTTTTCACCTAAGCCTTTAAACTTAGAATTTTTTTGTATAAATCCTATCCATGGCTGCTGAATCATGTATGGATGTGTTCTAAACTGATAATTTCTATGATTGAATGAAAAATAATAGTTTAAACAACCTGTTTACATATTTCTGAAATGACTAGAAAATACCGAAAACAAGAAAAATAATGGTTTTGTGCTCTATGATTTGAAAGTTGAATTTTTGTGTATAAATAACACCAAGAGTGGCCAATTCTTATGAATTTAAATTCTAAGATGATTTTTGTTGTATTTACATGAAAAATCTTGAATCAAACCATGTTTTTACATATTTTTGAAATAAATAGAAAGTGTAAAAAGAAGAAGAATTTAGTTGTTACCTTGGTGATGCATTCGGCCTACATGAATCTTTTTGTCCCAATGGTTATAAATTTTATGTGATGTGTTTTGATGATTGTTGACATGTATGTATGTATAATAAATGATAAAATTGCATGTTAGTTGAAGGTATGATCCTAGATAAGCTTAAATGCATTATGGTATACTTAAGGTATCTTAACATTATATTGTGTTTAGAATGCAAATGTGGTTGAGAAATATGGAACTAGATGTTATGATGAATTGATGATGAACATATGGTTATGAGTTGATGAAGTGAAAGGGATCATAAGAGTTAAGCTTGATGCTTGAAAGGTAAATTGTTAAGATGACATGTGTGGAAGTATAAAGTGAATTAAGATAATTGTTAAAGTGAATTGATATTGAGATAATAATATTGTAATGACCTTAAAAAGGTAATAATGTGATTGTAATGTGATATCAAGAGAGCCTATAAGGCCTAAGTATGCAAGACTTTCAAAGTCAACGTGTTATGTGTAAGTGATGAGTACACCTATGTGTGGACTCTAAGTGTATGTGTATGCTCTATGTGCATGGGGTAGTTATAGGATAGGAGCATTATGAGTAAATAAATACTAAGTATTAAATAAAATATTATGTTAGAGTTTGAGGAGCTTTAGAAGTGCAAAGGGACTACGTATACTAGGAGCAAAGGAACCCCAAGGTGAATAAACATTATGTTTCAAATTACAAGTGCAATCTATTATGATATGTGTACCTTTCACATTCTTGAAACCCAAGTTCACTTCCATTTTTAAATTGACTATGTGATTTCTTGTTAAGCTTGGGTTGCCAAAGGACATTTGGTCCAAAACCATTTTTAACTATCCAGTGATAATACCTTTATGATTATTACCCCAACATATATTCTTTTTGGAACTACACTATCATTGTATCTTTTGTTTAAAAGTTAAACCACTATTGTTATTGAGATACATGTTATTATTGTCTTATGTGATATTGTTAATTGTGATTGCCATTAGCTCTAGCTATGGTACCTTTTACCTTTTATGCAGAAATCCTCGTACCGATGCGAGTAATCATCGGCTATGTGCTTCTCTTATCAATGCGAGTAATCATCGGCTATGTGATCTTCATACCAATGCGAGTAATCATTGGCTATGTGCTCCTAGTACCGATGCGAGTAATCATCGGCTATGTGATCTTCATACCGATGCGAGTAATCATCAGCTATGTGCTCCTCGTACCGATGCGAGTAATCATCGGCTATGTGATCCTCGTACCGATGCGAGTAATTATCGGCTATGTGTTCCAGTGATTACGGCAATAGCCTTCACTCTTTGTGTTATGTGTTCGAGTGATTATGGCAATAGCCTTCACTCTATGTGTTCGAGTGATTATGGCAGTAGCCTTCACTCTATGTGTTATAGGTGTGATTTCTGCAAACCTTTCTAAACTACAAACTATGAATCATGAACTATAAGTTATGAGCTATGAGCCCTTTCTAAGTGATATGTGTTATTGTACAATCCCTATTGTTTACTCATTGAGATCATCTATCTCACCCCTTTTTCCTTGTGTGGTTCTAAGTGAGCAAATGTGAGGAGGCAAGGTGATTGCTCAAGCATTCTACTTCGCTTAGGGAATTCCTTATCCAAGTTATCAGTAATACTATTTTATGAAGTCTTGTCATTAGATGCTCCAGGAATGTTGATTGATACTTACTGATATATTATTTTCCTCATGGATTTTATATGAAATGATTTATTTTAGTCTTCTACAATTTATGGTATTCATCTAAATGATTTAAATGAGTTAATGAAAGAGGTTTGGTAAGATCCTAGGCATGATTTGTTTATATATAAGTGGGTTCTATGGGCGTGGGTGACCTTATGTCTCCCCATGTTCTAGGACCGTCATATCTCTAAGGTTGGGATGTGACACATTTTATCATGTTTTAATTGATTGATTAAAAGAAGGTTAAGTTGATTAATTTAAACAATTGGAGTTAATTAAGTCAGATTCTAATAAGTTACCTTAGTGAATCAACAATTGGTCAAGGAGCCTTAGTATACAAATCCTAAGGTGAGAAACAATAAATAAAATAAAGAAAAGGAAAAGAAACTTACCTTGGATGGCGGGAGACAACTAGCCTCAAATGGCTGGCGACAACTAGCCTTGAACAGTACAACAGCTTGCCTAAGATAATAAGCAGTGGCTAGCCTCATATGATGGAGATGAGCCTTAGGCAATAGACTTGCCTTGCGCAAGCGAGTAGAAAATCTTTAACTTATTGGGTAGGAATCAAGGAGAAACCCCTGACTCACTTTAGGAAGCAAGGAGAAAATACAAAGCAAAAGAAAAAGAAATGAAAAGCTTTAAAACTAGAGTGGTTTGCTTAATGCAAAGGCTTTTAAGCTCTCAAAGTTGATGCTGTGGAGTGTGAAGAAGTCCTCTATATATAGAGGGAAGGTTGGACGGAAAAAATATTGAAGTTCTAATGTGGGATTTACAAAAAATTAAAGGAAAAATGGAATCTCGCAGAGGCTATTGGACAAGCCTTTGTGGAACTATAGTGGTCTTTGCAGCAATGCAGCACATGTCTCTACAAAACCATAGAGAGCTCTGCAGCAACTGTAAAGGCTTATGTGGCAATCAACTCTAATTTGGCCAATTTAGTCTATTTTTTCCCTTTTTGCTCATTTCTCATTCATTTTTTAATGATTCCAGTTATTTTGTGTTCATTGTTCAGTCTCGAATGATTTGAAGGTGGTTTAAATGTCAAATGTTTTGATTCTTAGGATCAAGTTTCCCATTTTGGCAATTTATAGTAATTTCAGCTTTTAGAGGTATGTTTATCGAGCTTAGTTTTTTCTAAGATTCCAAATGTATATTAGAAGGTGCAAAATTAAGGATTCATATCTACCTTTTCATTAGAATTGTCTTAACTAAGTGGCAATTCCAATGATAATGAACCCAAGGATAAGGGATGATAAAAGGAACCAAATTGATGTCTAAGTCAGAGTTTAGAAATTTAGGTGAAAGGTGTGGTTGAATTTTAAGGAACCATAGGCATGGATAAGAAAGATGACCCTGGTATATTTGGGAGATCTAGCAGCCAGTAGCATTTGGTAGTTACCCTTTTTAATAAGAATTAAAAGCAATGTTCCTGTTTGGTAGGAAAAAAGGCGACTCAATTTGGTAGCAATGATGATCTTGTCTAGTAGGAAAGAATGTGACCCTGTCTAGTAGGAATTGATAAAGTAGTGATCCTTTTTGGTTGGAATGAAGGTGATCCTGTCTAGTAGGAGTTAATAAAGGTAGTGATCCTATCTAATAGGAAAGAAAGCGACCTTATCTTATAGGAATCGATGAAGTGGTAATCCTATATAGTAGGAATAATGATGATCCTGTCTAGTAGGAAAGAAAGTAACCTTGTCTAGTAGGAATTAGAAAGATGGTAATCCTATCTAGTAGGAATAATAATGACCCTATCTGGTAGGAAAGAAGATGGCCTTGTCTGGTAAGAATCAGCAAAGTGGTAATCCTATCTGGTAGGAATGATGATCCTATCTTGATTCATGCAAATGCATATGATCATGCAATGATTGGATGCCTTAAACCTATGAAGGGTCATCTAGGTATAAAAGTGATTTTTTTTTAAGAGAAAAATGCCTCCATTTCGAAAAGGGAATATTTGGAACGAAGGTGCCCCCACTTTAGTCTGGTAAAGAAATGTGGTTTGGTCATTCAAATATATTAGCTTTGGAGTGGTAGGGTCTCACTCGATTTGGACTAGGTATGAGGCTGCTTAAAAGGTCGGTTAATGGCTATTGGTTCAGCCTTGAAGAGATTGAGCTAGTCAGCTTGGAAGGCTTAAGCAAATCCAGCCTTAGAAAATGTTTGATTTAGGATCATATTTGGGTTTAAAGAAGATTATGAGTAGGGTCATCTTAGAAGCTAGGTTAGGTTTGGCCTTTGCTAACATCATTTTGGAAAGTTTGGTCACATTTGTCAGATTTTGAGGGCTCGGTTAGGCTCAGCTATAGAGGAGTTGAAATTGGTTTAGTGAGCTCTTGGCTTTTGGAGAGTTCATTTGAAAGGTAAGAATTAGGGCTAGGTCAAATTTTGCCTTAGGACTTAGTTGGAATGTTAGACTTTGTAGGAGGTCAAACTAGGAGGCTAAGTCTAGCTTAAAGGAAGGGTTAGGCTAGGAAACCAGTTTGTGTAGGCTTAGTCAAATTTTAGCTTTGTAGGAGATCATAGGCTTCATGGTAAAGGCTTTTGGGAGTGAGCTTCATAGTGAAGGCTTTATGGCGAAGGCTTAAAGGTTTTTAGTTAAAAGGCTTTTAGGCTTCGATGATAGTATGTCAGCTTGGGCGTTCCTACAATAGTGCTTTGGACCTCTTTGGAAAATAGTTGCTTTATCTTAGGTATGGTGCTACAGGTTTTGATCATAAAGATTCCATAGGCTTATGGATAAAGGCTTGCCCTTTTTCATGGTTGCATTAGATTTTCAATGTCCATTGGACAATTGGTAGGCCTTGACCTTGTTGGACTTTATGGATGATGTAATTTGCTAATAAGGCTTTTTTCAAAGATAATGAGATTTTGCCAAAGAGGCATAGGATGGGTTTTGACTTGTCTGAGCCCTCTTTAATCAACTTGAGGATTATAGGCTTTAGGGGAATATGCCTCAACTGTGGTTTTGCCAAGGATAAAAGGATGGTGCAAGGCCTCACCTGATCATCGGTCCAATATGATGAAAGGGATCTAAATGCTCATTTGGTTTTGAACTCATGACAAAACTCTCAGGTTTAGATTGATTAATTTTGAAAAGAGTCGCCACCTTAATTTTATTTTATTTATGAAAAATATCAAGGGAAAAACCCAAATTGACTCCAATTAATATCCTAAAGGAAAATATCACTAGCCTCGAAACCAAAGAGGATTTGGAGACTAGGTTTTCAGTTTATTTTAACAAAATTAATTTGGCAATTTTAATACAAAATAACTTAAAATAAATTTCATGAACAGAAATAAAGATGATGCTTGGGCAATAATATCCATGCTAAGCATGATAGTTATAAAGTAATAAACAAAATAAAATCTATTTAAGAATTATTACAAACAAAATGGATTAAAAATAAATGAAAGAGAGGATCTTTTCTCTAGCCCTTATAGGTACTAGAAAAAGCACACATTTCTCAACTAATTGGAAGAATCCATAAATTAAAAAAAGGGATAAGTACAACACAATTATGTATAAATAAAATAAATAAAATAAAATAGAAATAATCTTATCAAAGCAAATAAAGGATGGATGAATTATTTAAAAAAAATATTTTGGAGTTGATGCCTAAAAGTTCAGCATGCCTGCGTATCCTTTGAATGAGAATCAAATCCCATGCAGTTCTTCTTTCTTACGAAGAAGGGTTTTTGGAAAAGGTTAATTTGATTTGTTAATTTAATTCAGATTTAAAAGTAATAAGATTAGGTCTTTTCAGTTTTAAGCCTAAAGAAAGATATAAAAAAGATAATTCTAGATCTGATTTAAGAAATCTTAAAAGAAGGAATTATACCTTGATTTTGCGCTTTCTTTGTATGAATGAGGTAAGCCTTGCACCATATTTGAGCTCTAACTTTGATTGGGATCTCATAAGATGAATAGAACTTAGGAATTTTTTGTATCTTAAACCATCTGTATCAAATAACTAAGAGTGAACCCCCTATTTATAGGAAAAAACTGAGGTCAAAACAGGAAAGAAGGATGGGCTAGTGGCACTAGAGGCATGTCGATGGCATGGGCAGCACCAAAGTGGTGCCAGCCATAGTGCCGCCGGCTTAATGGTGATAGCCAGGGGGTGGCACCAGTACTAGATATAATTTGACTTGCTTTCATCCTATTTTGGCCTATTTAGCCTGTTTCTGATATGATTTGAGCAATTTTAATTACATTGTGATCGTTATTTAATCCCAAATGATATGAGAGAGGTTAGAGGTCAAAGGGATAAGTTTTAGTTGCTAGAGCTTCATTTCCTAGCTTGCCAATTTTGGCAATTTCAACTTTCGAAGGTCTGTTTACTGAGTTTGGGTGCTTCTAAGGTTCAAATGCAAACTAGATGGTATAAAACTAAGGAAATCCATTTTTTTGATAGCACATTGCCTCCTTGACTCCTGCCCACTAATTGGCTAGCTAGATCACCGTACTGGCTTTGTGTAGTGCACTAATCTTAATTAGTGTCAAGCTGCAGTTAGATCATAAGGATGCAAAATTAAGGGTTCACAAATGTTATATTATGAAGGTTGTATGATTTTGCTATCTATAGCATGATTTATGAAAAGAACAAACTAAGCTAATCTTACTGTTTTGAGATTAAAAAGGCATTTGGGGTGACAATCTATTGGCTTGAATGTAGATAACATACTGGCTAAAGGGAACTACCTTAAGGAGTAGCTAAAGGTCTAGTGAGAAGAGACAACTTAGGGATCATGTTCCCAATAAGAGATAAGGACACGACAGACTAGCAATGTGAGAGACTAAATGATGAGACATATTAATAAAAGATGATGATGACCTAGAAGGATATGCCCCCTACTATGAGATAAGGGCATAAAAGATAATATAACTTTACAATAAGCCTCTAATAAAGAAGGATGATTTTGGAATACATAAGATGAGATTGATTGATTGAAGATGATTTGACAACTTTGGACATGTAGGAAGATGACTAGGATGAGCTTTCTCTCTCTCTCTCTTTCTTTCTTTTTCTCCTTTTTCTTAACTTTATCTTCTACCTAAGCTATTGTTTTAGGTTTTCAACTTAACAAGCTTGAATTTAGGAGAAAACATTCCACCATAATTTGCTGCTTTTCTTCACTTTGAGGGGCTTTGACCTTTGAATTTTGGATTTGACAAACTTCTTACCCCTTGTTGAGGTATAACATTTGATTACCTAAAGTGCAATGGGTAATTACATTGAATTATTGTTTGTACTTCAACTATTTGATGAGAGGTCTATTTCTTAAACTTTTTTCATTAGGAGCTAGCAAAACAATTGTTGATAGCACCTCAATTCTAACATGTGCTAGCTATGGTGGATTTAATTGACTATTCATTTCTCTTTTTCTCTTTCTCTTTTTTTTTTCTTTCTTTCTTTTTCTCTTTTTTTTTTCAAAGCTCATCTATGTTTAAAATAAGAAAGCCAAGTAAACAAATAATTAAAAAATGTGGATGTTTTATTACAATGAAAAATTTTATTATAAGATAACAAAAAGGAACAGACATTATCAATAAAAAATACATGAAAAAGAAAATAAGATGACAGACTCAGATTCATATTTAGACTCAAACTTAGAATTTAATCTTAGATAGGTCAGATCAGCTGAACTTGAACTCTTCTATGCCATGTCACTTGGGGCTGTGGTAAGGTGAGGTTGAACTAGGTTTAAGTTCTTCATCACTGCTCGAGTTGGTGGTAGGGAATTCAAGTTGACATGATGCACTTTGGATGTAATCTTCAACCTTTGATGCAATTGCAACTGAAGCTTTGAAAGTGAGTAGGTATTAAGTTAACAAGTGGACTTCGTAGACTATAAGTAGGTTCTTGACAAGGATGTCCAATTATTCTTGCTCTATTGGTCTGGTTACCATTTGAGAAACTTTCCACCTTATAAGGAACATAGAGAATGATTCCTCTAGAAGCTACTTAGTAGTTTCCAAGTCACACCTAGTGACATCTACTTCACTGTTATAATGATATTGTCTAACAAAGGCATGACAGATATCATCTCATGTCCTTTTCTTGCTCTTATCTACTGAAAGGAACCATCATCCGGCAACACTGGTTAGTGATTATTAGAACAATTGAGCAAGGAGCTCATCACTAAGTCCTAAAGATTTCACTGCCCCCCATATATATCTTCAAATTGGGCATGTGGTTACATCAAATCTTTCCAATTTAGGCATTTTAAATTTAAGAGGAAGCTTGGTATCTGGGAATAAGGTTAAATTGTCCACATCAATTAGATCATTATGGAGCTTTGGCAATTTGATGATTCTCTCTATGGCTTCAAGTTTCTCCATAAGCAACATAGTGTCTGGACAAGAGAAAACTTCCTTACCTTGGTTCAAATATAGGTTGGTTTGGCTCAAATTTGGCTAGGATTGGTCTGGTTCAAGATAAGGTTTAGGTTAGTCTGATTAAGGATGGCGTGATTAATCTTAGCCCAAACTTCTTTAATGATAAGTTACCTTCGTTCCTCAAATTGGACTTGTTAAGCAGCTAAAATAGATTAGAAATGCTTTTCTTGCTTTTTAAAAAGTCCAGTCACAAGTGTAGTCAAGGAAGCCATATCAAGCCAGTTAGCCATTGGTACCTTCAAATCAAAACAACAAGGAAAGTGATGGGTATGGAATAAAAAAGGTGACGAAGGTATAGGCATACATATCCTAAGGGAAAATGCTTCCCTATTGTGTCATGGCC
This sequence comes from Reutealis trisperma, assembly GCA_947687605.1. Taxonomy (NCBI): domain Eukaryota; kingdom Viridiplantae; phylum Streptophyta; class Magnoliopsida; order Malpighiales; family Euphorbiaceae; genus Reutealis; species Reutealis trisperma. The sequence goes on along the minus strand of CANTUT010000627.1, from coordinate 59,229 downwards.
TAACCATTTTTTTGGCTTAAGGTTTTTGGGCTTAGGGTAGTAGACTAGACTGAAAGTATTGGGTTTAAGGTAGCATGTTAGGCTTAAAGGTAATAAGAAAGTTTTGAAGGTAATGGACCATGGGTGTTAGGCTTAAGGATAGTGGGTTTGATTTTGAATAAGGGGTATGATCAAGATAATGGTTTTGTTATGGAGAACCTAAGGTGTCTAGTTTTTTTTTTTTTTTTTTTTGGATAAAGATAGGGGTATGGGTTAGGCTTATGGTTAGGTAGTAGGGTTTTTAAGGTTAGATATAGGTTATAGGGTTGCAAGTTTATGGCTTAAGGTTCAAAGGTTGAAGGTGGTTTAGGTTTACATTTAAGGTGTGAGGTCCAAGTGTTTGGTATTTAGGGTGAGGTTAGGGTGAGGTGTTTAAGTTATATGGTTAAGGTGATGGTGTTTAGGATAAAGGCTAGGGTGAAGTGATTAAGATTAAAGGTACAGGTGATGGCTTAAGGTTTATAGGGGCAACGTGATTGGGATAAAAGTAGGTGTGTTTAAGGTTTAGGAGTGAAGGTGTTCGAATGGAGGTGAGAGTGTCTAAGGTTTAAGGGTGAAAGTGCTTAGGTTAAAGACTACAATAAAGCGATAATAGTGTTCAGGTCAAAGGTTTAGGAAGATGGTTTAAGGGTTATTGGATAGGTGATGGGGTATAGGTAAGAGTGTTTATGAAGGAGATATTTGAATGGAGATAAGAATACTTGAGCCTTCTTCGGTTCAAGGTTTGACCCAAACTTAAGATAAATGCATATTTTGTTATACAATATAGATGCATGATATGCATAGGGAAAACATTTCATGAGGATGCAAAGATACAAAGTTTTAATTATGGTACATACAACTTAAGGTTAGGATCTAGGTTTATTGCATGAAAGGGTAAGGGTGGCATAATTTGGATACCCATCATACTAGAGCAGCAATATCCCTAACCATATGTGAGTGAAAGAGCCTCGTGTGGGTCCAATGGTATATGTATGCTCGTTACACTTTTAAAAGGATCAAAAGATTCATTACAGGGTGGATGATTTCACTATCAATGAATAAACCCAAGTAGGGTTACCCACTCGATGCTACTCACTACCCATTATTTTCCTAAAACTAGGTTAAATAACAAAGAGCCTGTATAAGTAATGTATGCAAAGTCACAATTATGTTAAAAGGCCAAACTCTTTTTAAACCAATTAGTAGTCTGCTTATTTCTTTTAAAAGAATTGTCCCCAGTGGAGTCATCAGCTGTGAGGCCTCACTCGAGTACTAGTCCGATCTGCTAAGAGATTGAAATGCTCATTTAGGAAAGAACTCATGGGGAAGCCTTTGAGCTTATTTTTTATAGATTTAAAAATTGTTTTTAAAAGTTACCACCTTAATTTATTTTTAATTATGAAAAAATAAGGAAAAAACCCATGTTGACTCCAATTATTACCCAAAGGAAAAGATCACTAGCCTCAAAACTAAAGAGGATTTGGAGACTAAGTTTTTGATTTATTTTAATGAGATCAGTTTGGCCATTTAATATAAGAGTAACTTAAAATATAACTTATGAACAATTTAAGATGCATGAGCAGTTTGTAATAAGCACGATCATTCAACTCATCCATTCAATAATAAAGTAAATACACAATTAAGGTTCAAAATAGAAGAAAGTTAATATTACAATAAAATCCCAAACTTAAAGGATACCTCTTGTAGCCCTTTTGAGTTTTAGAGAAGTCATACATTATCTAAACTAAGCTGAATAACAAAGTAAAAGAAAACAAAAAAAAAGCAAGTGAAGAAGGTGATAGAGGGGGGAGAGTTGGTTAGTTTTAATTAGATTCAATGCTTGAACCAAGTATGCCTGTATCCTTTTGAATGAGAATTAGAACCCACACAATTCTCCCTTCTTGCGAAGGGGTTAATTTAGCCAAGCCATTTTATCATGTTTTGATTGATTGATCAAAAGAAGGTTGAGTTGATTGATTTAACCAATTAAAGTTAATTAAGATTCTAATTAACTACCTTAGCAAATCAATAATTAGGCAAAAAGCCTTAGAACACAAATCCTAAGGAGGGAAACAATAAATAAAATAAAGAAAAGGAAAAAAAAAACTTACCTTAGATGGTGTGTGTGAAGGAATGGTGGAGCCAAATGTAGCAGAAGCAAGGTGGTGGGGTGAAATTTCAAACATTTTAAAATTTCACTTCACCCATTTTTGGTCTAAACATTCATTCAAACAATTACTTAATTTGTGTGTAAAACACATATGCATAGAAAGAAGAAGGAAAAGTAATCATATTACCTCTTATAGGTTCCTTTTTTTTTTTTTTTTTTTTTTAACAAAGAGCTTTCCAAGTGTGAAGCCTCTAAATCATCCACACCTAGCTTACATTCAAGTTTCCTCTTAGTTTCTTTGGTGTTCTTGAATTTTTCTCTTGCTTGCCTAATTTTGGTTCAAGATTTTTCCTTAAAAACCTTTAAGATGTTAAGGTTTCTCTTTGGTTTGTTTTGGACTAAGCACATTTTCAATTTGTAAGCATTTGTTCTTTCACAAAGAACAAAGAAGAGAATTGAAGATCAAAAGAAAATAGAAAAAAAAACTTCCTTCAATTTTCTTTTCTATCTCAACTTCTCTCTCAAAATGCTTCAAATACAAAAAAGATGTTCACTCTTCTACTTAGAACATAAAATGCATAGCTTTTATATCCTTTAGAAGACTTAACCATTAAGTCTTTGCACCAAAAGACCATTCCATCCTTTTAGCTATTCATTAGGTGAAGGAGCAAAGTTGAACTTTGCTTCTTTAAATATAACAATCCACACCTATCTTATGAGTTTGGTGACAACTTACTTGAATCTAGAGCTATTATGACAAAATGTGTGCTTTTATAAAAATTCATGTGTTATGTGATTAATGAGTATATGGCATGTTAGATTAGTTCTAATATGCATAATATGAATTATTATTATAAAATAAGTAATTTATATGAAGTGCATAAGCATAAAATGATTTATTGCATATAAAATGAATTTTCATGCAAAAAGTGATTTTTAAGCATAAAATAGTTTTTATAAGCATTTTTAAAACATTTTTAAATAAATATTTTTAAGCCCATAAATAAAATTAAAAGGCCCAACTCACCAAAGCCCAACACACTAAAACACTCATAACCTAACTCATTAATGGCAAACTTGTAATTTTGCCAAAATCCTAAATATATAACCCTAAATTCGGCCACCCTTTATCTAGGCAGCCACCATTCTGTTATTCTTTAGAATTTTTATAAAAAAATTCTCTCAAAAATATTCTCTCAACTGAAATTCATAAGGTGCCTTCAAACCTTGCATTTTTGTGATCGTTTTCGTATGTTTTTCATTTCTTTCAATCTACTATTTGATTTTTATAAAACTAACCATGAAAAATCTATTTGGGGCTATATATTTACTATTTTCTTCTTGTTAAATTTGGCCTAGGTGTTTTGTTTGAAGGAAAAATTGATTTTCAACCATAACTATAACTCTTTCCTCGCGAATCCACCAAAGGTGAACCCTAAAACTCAAAGTTAGAATTTTCATGCATATATTCTACAAGGGTGGGTGATTTGTGTGTTGAAGTATTCTAAATTGATTTTCGTTGTGTTTAGACAAAAAATATTTATTTAAATCATATTTTTATATATTACTGTAATAATTGAAAAATACGAAAAGCAAGAGAATCCATGTTTTCCACCCTAAAACATAAAATTGGAATTTTCATGCATATGTTTTTCAAGGGGGTGCCAATTATTACATATTGGTGTTCTAAAATGATTTTTTCTATGTTTACATGAAAAAGATTGGTTTAAATCATGTTTTTGTATATTATTGTAATAAACAGAAAGTGTGAAAAGTAAGAAAATTCATGTTTCCAAGAAAGTATGCATTCAGCCTATATTGGGATTTTGATACCAATGTCTATAATTTTTGTATGATATACTTTAATGATTGTTGACATGTATACATAAATGATAAATAATTTAATTGCATGTTGGTTGAAGGAATAACTCTATACAAAGCTTAGAGAGGTTTGGCCTGCCTTGTTGGTTGAAGGAATAACTCTATACAAAGCTTAGAGAGGTTTGGCCTGCCTAAGGTTTCCCAACCCTACTACTATATTGTGATTAACATGTGTATTTGATTAAGTAGCACATGAATTAGGCCTTATGATGTGTTAATTATGGATTAATGACCTTAAATTGACAATAAGATTGATTGTATGATTTGGTCAAAAGAGATAAGCATGACTCTTTAAGGTTACTTGTTAAGTTGATATATATGGAAAGTGTTAAGTGTACTAAGTTGAATGTTAAATTGAATAAATATTAAGATCATGATATATTGTGTTTGACTTTAGAAAAGTCATAGTATGATTTATAATGTGATTTCATGTGAGCCTATGAAGGCGAAGTATGCAAGACTTTAAAAGTCAACGTTTTATGTGCAAGTGATTGTGCACTTCTAAGTACAACTCCAAGTATATACGAATGTTATATGTGCATGGGGTAGTTATGGGATAGGATAGCATGATGTTAAGCAAATGCTAAGTATTGAATTATAATGAATGTTAGAGTTTGAGGATTATTAGAAGTTTAAAGGCTACAAGCAACTTGGAACTAAGGAACCACAAGGTGAGTAAACATTATATTTATGTTACAAGTACAAGTTATCAAGTTATGTGAACCATTCAGATTTTTGAAACCCAAGTTCCTTTCTATCTTAAATTATAATTATATGAATTCTTTGTTAAGCTTGAGTTGCCAAAGGATAATTGGTCCGAAACTATAAATGTTTATTCAATCATAAGAATTAAAGAAAGAACCTTTGTAATTGTTGCCTTACCTTACTTTCTTTCTGGAACTACACTGTTATTTATCTTTTATTGAATAAGCTAAACTATTATTGCTATTATGTTATATGTGATTGCAATGTTTAATGCTATTATTATAAGTGATTGCCATTAGCTCTAACTACGGCTTCTATGAACCTTTTATGCAAAAATCCTCGTGTCGATGTAGGAAATTATCAAAACTTATGCATATGGTCTTAACCTGATGAATAGGGGTAGTGTATCTACCTCAGCTAGAATGGGCAGTTCTAGCTGTAGAGCTTGATCAGTTTCATGCTTCTTTACAAGTTATAAGTTGGGAGTTGGAATTTAGTATGATGCCACCTCTCCCTTGAGTGAATGAACTAACAAGCTGTCAACTCTATAAGTTATAAGTTTATAAGTTGATTTCTATGAACCTTGCTAAATTGCAAACCATGACTTATGAATTATGAACCCTTATAAAGGGATATGTGTTATTGTTCAAGTTATGTTGTTTACTCATTGAGATCATCTATCTCAACCATTTTTTTTGTGTGGTTCCAGGTGAGCATTTGGAGGAGGCAAGGTGTTAGCTCAAGCAATCTACTCTGCTTGGGGAATGTCGTTGTCCAAGTTTTTTATTATAGTGTGCTATAAAGAGTCACTCATTGATGCTCTGGGAGTTTTATTTGGGATATTACTCATTTAATAATTTATTTGGCATCTTAAATGTTATTTTCTTATGGATTGTATTTAAAGTATTTTAAATTATTCTTCCGCTAGTTAAAGTTTCTTTATTATTTGATATTTAAGTTAATGCATGAGGTTTAGGTACAATCCTAGGTATTGTTTATATGTGTTTGAGTGGATTCTACAAGCGTGGGTGACCTTATATCTCCCTTGTTCTAGGACCATCCTCCCTCAGAAATTGGAATGTGACATCAAATGTTGAAAAGACCATTTTATCCTTTAGGGGTAAAATGGACATTTTCATTAGCCAAAAGATGTAATTACAATTTTAACCTTAGTAGAAAATTCTCTAACCCATAAACCCACCACATGGGCCTGTGAATAGTGAATTTTCTCTAACTCCTAAATTGCCTCTTTTCCATATCACATATGGGCTTAGGCCACATCTCATGTGTTAAGAATTTTCACTAAACTTAAAATTAAGTCTTTAATTTAGTCCAAATCAATTTCAGTATAATCTTTCTTGTTTGTATGATATACAAATTAAAATTTAATTGAATAAAAACCTTCATAGATTAAACATTAGGACATACTAGGGTCCTTATAAATTTAATTACATGTTTAATCATTTTACTACTAATCAATTAATTAAACACTTTAATTAATTATTATGGTAAACTTTTTACACTTGGAAGGTGATTATTATTAAGTGTGTGACTTTTTAGGTTCATGTCTAATTAGTAATGGGAATGAGAAAATATTTTTCTCTACTAATGTGAAATCCCTACTTCACATTTAGTCCCATAAGTCGTGAGTTACAGCTAGCATTCCATGTCATGACAATCTAATTAGAAATGAATGTTTATAGTTGATAACTTTAAACATCACATGGACTATCAATCATAAATTATCGTGCACTAAAATCCCTTCATAAAAGATCCCAATCTCGGCTAGGGTAATAGTTTATGTCAAACCTGTGCCTCGATTTTATGTCCTTATCTTGTTCTAATTTTTGATGAAATTAGATTCATACTAGAAAATCTTTCTAGTGAATCTATCTGTCCTGGCCAGGAGCTTCAGTTATTAAGAATAACCAGATAGCATAAGATCTTAATCTCGTTTACTCGAGGTGATGAATTCTATCTTAGCGATCACTTATCTTTATACATAACACATTAGAACTATCACATGCCATATATCCGTATATGAATAGTACGTCTTTGTAAGCAGTAATAAATCCTAACTACCTACGTATGAGATACAGTATCTCTGAAGTCAAAGGATTATATGCACTATTATAACGTATATGATAAATAATTGATAAATAGTAAAACCCCATATTACTATCATCTAACATCACAGTTTGACTATTCATCCTATGAATATCCACGTGTTTGTATAGAAATCATATGTCAAGCAGCATGAGACTCACTGCCTGTATAATATTCATATCACATACTGATTATAGAAAACAAATAAAGTTAATGGTCTTCCAGAATTAATAATGCCCTATCATTAATCCTATGACCATGAACATATTTAAAATATTTGTACAAGAGCAATATGTCTCCCATATTCTCAATAGATCTTCTTACAAATACTTAAAGACTGTATTCAATAATATGAAACCCTTTTCACATTATGAATATATTTATTGTGCCATTGGGAATTAATATCTACTATTACATAACTATTATATGGCTCCTAAGACACATACTGCTATCAACGTGACTACTAGCCTCGGACGGCAAGTGACGACTAGCCTTGAATGGCACAATGGCTTACCTCGGATGGCGAGCAATAGTTAGCCTCAGATGATAGACATGAGCCTTGGGTAATAAACTTGGCTCGAATAGGCAGGCAGAAAGCCTTTGACTTGTCGAGTAGGAATCAAAGAGAAACCTCCCAACTCTCTTTATGAAGCAAGGAGTAAATGCAAAGTGAAAAAAAAAAAAAAAGAAATGAAAAGCTTTAGATATAGAGTGGTTTGCTTGATACAAACACTTTCAAGCTCCCAAGGTGATGCTTTGGTGTCTAGAGAGGTCCTCTATATATAGAGGGAAGGTTGGAAGAAGAAAATATTGAAGTTTTGATATGGGATCTATGAAAAATTGAAGGAAAAATAAAATCTCGCTGAGGCTGCTGCACAAGCCTCTGCAAAACCATAGAGGTCTATGGTTGTACATGTATAACATTTCTATTAAATTTTTTTCTCACACCATCATGGTTCCATTTAGCAGTATTATAGGTCAATTAACTTTTAGTTCTAACTTGTGAGATAGCAAGCCATTAGATAATAATGTGTTTGAAAATTATTTTTTGTATAATCCACACCTTCTTTTATTATTAAATTTGATATCACTATTCAATAGTCTCTCTCGATCTCTCTATCTAGTTTAAAAAATTGAGCATTTATGAAATTTTACAAATAAAATATTTAAATATAATTTGCCTCTTTATAAATATACAGTTATGCAATGCACTGAATTGTATATGAAGAAATATATTGTTTCTAAAATAAGCAGTAAAGCTCGTGAATATTGTATTATATTTGGATTTTGTGCTTGTGTATATCAATGTGAATCTTAGTGTTACCAAGTAATAAAATGAATAACAATAGGAGAAAAATTTTTATTTATAATGATTCAACTATTCAATCTAAAATAAATATAAAATAAAGATATCTTTTGATTCAAAGTAAATAAAAAAATTTGATTTGACTTTTATCTTTTTCAATTCGTTTAAAAATTTATTTATTTTTATATTTTTATATATTATATTAGATATTTTGGACTTATTTTATTTATTTATCTATATTTATTTTTTAAATGTCATGCTTTATCTTTTTATTTTTTAAATAAAGATTTTATCTAATATAAGTTGAAATTTATCTGATAATCTAATAATTTGAAAGTCTTAATAGTTTCATTCTTTCAAAGGATTCAATAATTTGAATTTTGGATTAGTTCTTATTTGCTTAGCAAATAAAGAGAAAATTAAAGAGAAACTATAAATTAATTTTTTGTTCTTAATAGACATAACAAGTAAAAAGAAAAAAAACTATTAAGTTTAATCGTACCTTAACAACTGTAAAGATTATTGATTCATTTCTTTTTTTATAAAAAAAAAAATTGTATTATTTGACTAAGTGAAAGAATAAACATTTTGTTTATTATTAATATTATTTTTATTTCATTGGATTTGTTCATTAAAAAAATATAAAATTATAATTTTGTTTAAAGATAAACTTTCAAAATTGTTTACTAATTTTCCATTTTCTTGCCTATGAAAAAATACATTACTAATTAACGTAATATTGTAAATATACTTACAATAGATTATTAATTATAACCACATAAATTAATAAAAATATTAATTTATTTTATTATGATAACTTATATTTTTGCAACTTTGATATTAAATATCAAAATATAAGGAAATTTAATGTAATACATTATTATAAAATGACAAATTAACTATTATTTTTGAAAATTAAAATTGTATTTTAATAAACAAACTGGTCTACTGTTATTATTAAAAAAATTAAATAATTATTTCTATTAGAGGAAACAATCACTAAAAAAAAAAGAAAAAAAAAGAAAAAAAAACCATTCATCAATGGATTTTCCATCAGTAAACCTATGAAATCCATTAGTAGAACGATGTGCTAACGAGCA
>CANTUT010000627.1:35000-42500 GCA_947687605.1 Reutealis trisperma | reverse complement strand
TTGGAGAGGCCATTATTATAAAAAAAAAATTGTCTGCTATATTATTATTATTATTTAAAGGGGGCCTTTTTTTGGCGGCCATGGCTCCACCAGTGTGCACATAGGTCCACTTTTGGTTTGATCAATATTTAAAATTATTAACATTTAAATATCTAAATTTGAAATAATAAAAATTAAATTTTAAAATAAAGTAATATAAATTAAATCCATAAAGCTATTTAAAATAATAAATAAATATTTATAAAAAATGAATAAATCGTTTTTAGTAAATGCTTTCCAAATATATATATATATATATATATATATATATATATATATATATATATATATATTCCATAGCAAGAATATTATAATTTTGTTAGAAAATTTTTTTAGAAAGAATTTTGTGAGAACTTTTTAAGCAAGAATTTAAATGACAATTTTTTTGAGGAAAATATGAAATTTATTAATCAAGTGGAGATATCAAAAAACAAGATAACCCTTATAAACATTGGAGCTTCCTGCCAAACAATAAGATTAGAGCTGAGCATGGAGATTAAAAATTCGAATTGAACTGAATAATCGGATTGAAAATATCCAAAATTGGACTGAATCGTTGACTTTTTGATTTTTCTCATACCAAATTGGACCAAGTAAAATATTCTGACACGATTCTGGAGATTAACATATATCCGAACTGAGAATTGAATGAATTGAACCGAATTGGATTGAACTAAAATAACCGAAATTTTTTATTTTTTATTTATAATCTATAAATAATGTTAATTGAATAATATATAGATAATATAAAAATTATAAGATTATATATGTCATTATAGCAGTTATCAAATTATATTAAAATTATATAAAAATAAAATTTAAATGAATTATAAATTTATAATTAAAAATATATATACCTTAACTCAATGGAATATAACTATTAATATTTATATAATTTACTTCAATATTATATTCAATAAAATTATATCAATGAAAAATTAGTAATATAATGTGGACTAAGTTTTGATAATACTAAGATATAACCACATATTACAATTAAAAATTTTAAATTCACTACTTGTATGTTTTAGAATAAAAATTTTTAATATATATTATGACTAATCAATGAGTGATAATAAGAAAGTATGATATACTAATAAAGTTTTTGTAATACTAATAAAGTTTTTTATTAATTAACTTTTATTAGTATCTAATATTATAATATTGAAAAATATTTTTTATTAATTAACATTTGTGTGATAGGTTATCAATAGGAAAGTATTTGTAATAGATAATTAATAGTTTGTGTGAAAAGTTAAAAATTAATTATAAGAAATTATATGTTATTTTAAGTAGTATATATAGTTATATTGCAAAAACTATTAATATATAGTTTTGATATATAATTATATATATTAACATAATGTACTAATTTATTAATATAATCATTTAATAATATATTATAATTATTAATATGATATATTAATTTATTAAACGCAAATTTCATAAAAAATAAAACCTAAAACTGTACAGTTAGTTATAAGAAATTAATTATTAAATGCATTTTCTCCAAATCTCCGTTTTGGATTGCATTGGATTATACTGGAACCGAAATATCCAATCCCCAAATTGTATTGTCTCGAAATTTTTGGAACAATATAATATAGAGATTTTTTATTTTGGTTATGGTTCTAGATCTTTAAAAATTAAAATACTCGAAATTCAATCCAATTCCGAAGATTTTTGAATTTCCATATTAGACTAAACCGTGCTCAGCCATAAGTAAGATCAACATAGGAACGAGCTGCTTGTTCAAGAGCATATGCAACTCTATTCGCTTGTCTTTTAACATGAAAAATAGAAACACTAAGAAATTTGTTAAGTTTCAATCGACATGCTTGAAGAATAGCGCCATATTTAGAGTCATCTCCGACTGAAGAATAAATCACCTCCATTACAATCTTCGCATCAAGCTCTATAATAACATGGCTATACTCTTGTGTTTCCAAAAATACTAAAGCTTCAAAAACACCAAGAGCTTCAGCTTCTTTTGGCTTCAAAATCCTAATAACAGCTTTCGTAAAGCCCTTCAAAAACACACCTGACATGTCTCCTATGGCCACACCCACACCTGTTAACCCTTCATTAATAAGAATTGTTACATCAACATTACACTTAACCACCAGAGACACTGGACAAGCCCATCTTGTTACATCCACTGTAGTACATTGAACATCGAAATCAAACCCCTTCACCTGTGCAACCTGCCACGTCTTCAACGTCTCCATGCACACATACATGTTTAGTATGGGAGTTTGATAAATTTGGTTCCCAAACTACTTGTTCCTTTGGCCCCAAATCCTTCAAACAACCATGCATCATTTTATAATAAAGTCAAGCACCACACCCTTTAAAACCATACCAACCTATTCCACCAGAACTGGCATATATGATAATTTTTTTTTATCAACCATAATTTTTTATTTGATCAGTGTAAGATCATAAAAGAGAGGATTGGGCTAGACATTTGGGTTCAGATCTTATTCTTAGCGAGATGCCTTAGACTCAACCTACAAAAGGAAAAAAAATCAAAGGCCCAAGCCTTAGTTTAGCAAAGCCACTCTAATGCTTAAGTTACTTACAATAATGGTGGTCTTGATCTTGAGGAAGAATATGGCTTCCTAAAATATTTGAGAGAAAAGAAAGAGATGAGGAGTAGAGAGTATACTATTTGAAATGGGTTATATCTTTGCCTTTTATACTTAGTGGACTCTCTTTTAGTTGGTACTTGGGTGATGTGACTAGGAGACATGCCCTATTATGACCAATTAGATGGTGTCTAGGCCATCATGACTTTGTATCTCATGTGTGGGTATTAGAGTCACACTATATCTAACATAAATAGGATAGTTGGTTTGAAGCTAAGGATGGGATAGGCTGCTTTTTGATATGAAGCTCTTTGTACCCTAGGGTTCTTCACCTTCAACCATTTGGTTCATAGAGAAATCATAATTGAAGAAGTATAGATGAAAAAGTGTTCCAACTAGTCCTCTTTGGCTAGTGTTCTTCGACCAATGCAAGAGTGTCGATGCATAACTAGCCTCTATAGTCCATGTATGGGCAGAGAGCTTATTGGACCTCATGTCATTAGAGAACTTGTTGGGCTTGTCAAAGTACTATCAAGTTCCTCTAGAGAGTGGTCTCAAGGTCTTCTAGGCCTAAATAGTCCTAAATGGCAAATATAGATTTTACCCTTATTAGGGGCCTCCCTGTTTTATAAGAATTGACCTATTTGAAATCCTTGTTAAAGCACAATGCTTTGAAGTATTTGCTCCAAATTGCTTTCCCCTTGTTTGGCTTCTCATGAGTTCTTGTGTTCTTTGTCTTGTGTTCTTCATCTTTGTCAACGTACTAAGATGACTTGTAGCGAAAGCAAAGATTAAGGTACGTCTAATAGTGTCTATTCATTAAATGTGACAACTATGATAAAGTCCTTGACAACTATGATTCCTCATTAAATGCGAGCAAAAGAAGGCAGTAATGTTGACACCTAGTTTAATCAAAGGCATGCACAAGCCACATGTTAAACAGTAATGATTTTCCCTTTTGCAATTATTCTAACACCTTTTCAAATTTCAAATTAAATGATGATGGCAATTTCTAATGAAATCTCTCCCTATGAAATGGTCTTCTTCCTTCCTATTTAGGACTCTTTTCTTTCTTTTATCTTCTTCCTCGAGTATCTTTTGTAATTTTCTAATTCTGGGCTTTTAGGTCTTTTTCTGAGTTTGTGGTCTCATCTTCCTCACTTTCTTCTTTCTTTCATCATTGTGTTTGTTGCCTTCCTCATTCTATGTTAATAAATGGCACCATCGAAGACTGACTTCAACATTGTCCTACTTTAAACCTAGCATGACCTTTCTTCCTCTGCTAAAAAGTGTGATTTTAAAGATTTCAGGAAGAACTTGTAGCATCCCAATAAAGAATTTGAACGGTATATTCCTTAGAAGGACTAGAGGTTATTCTTGGATACTTTAAAGGATATGAGTGGTCTAAAGAAATTACCAAAGGATTGCTCCCATTATACCTTCTTCCTTTACTAGATGGAATATGTTCTGAGATGGCCCCCCACTTTGTTCATGATAGAGTGCTTTAACTACATTAGGGTGAACCTTATGGTGCTTTATCCTAATGCTAGTGATATGCACTACTTTGAAGTTATCTGCATTGCCCTAAAGATAAAGCCCATAGCAAAGATGTCCCAAGTTGTCTTCAAGGTGGGGAAGTCCATGGAATGCTTTGTATTCACCACCTCTTTGCACCTTAAATGAAAGATTTTCAAGGGTAAGGAAAAGTGATGTGGCATACGCAGTTCGCCCTGGTTGTATAAACAAATACTAATAAGACAGGCTTCATATTTCCTAGTTATATGATGATTGCTACTAGTACCCTTTTAGATTGTCTAAAGGACTTGAGTATCGAAGAGCTAGTGGGTGTTAGGACCTTAATCCATGACTAAGCTGTCATGACCCACTTGTTAAGTGATTATGGTCTTAGGGCATAAGGAGACATAAGGTCACCAAAACTTGTAGAACGCTATTTAATTTATAATCCTTTACCACTCATCAAGTAGGACCTTATCCCAAGATCATAACATGATTAGCTTCCTTGTCACCCATTGTCTGCTTATCATTTCCTAATTAACTTATAATACCATTTACAAACACTACTTGTAAAATTTCTAAAATTTCATTTCACATTAATAGCCAAATGTACATTATTTCATACATTATTGTAATAGTAATTACAATATAATTTACAACACATGTAAACTCGGTTATGTTTTTGCGCTAAACCTTTCACTACCATGGAGCTCTAAAATAATAGTCTTTATAGTCAAGAATCACCACACTTAAATTTAGCAGAGTATCTTCCAAGTAGGACAATATAGCTTGGAATCTACCTTGTTGACTCATCAACCTTCCCTGAAAAATTTAAACCACTAAAGAATGAGATAAAGATCAGTGAGTACATAATAATATAATATATATATATATATATATATATATATATATATATATATATATGATGAGTACAGGACCAATTTCAGGAAGGGTTCTTTATAATAATGGAACAATTTCAATCACTATTATTATTATGGCTCAATTTATTTTTTAAGATGAAAATAATTTCTTTAGCGAAAATAACATTTTCATGGGAGCAAGATTTTTCGCACACATATAAATTCAAGAGTGGCAATCTAAGCCTTGCTCACTCATATGTATCATATTACATAAGACTGATAAGGTCTTACAGTTAGGCGTTTCCCCTAATAGAGGTTGGGTGCTCTCGTCCTACCCACAGGCTTATACCAAGTGCATATGGTCCGATGTATTACCCTACATCAGAAGGAGATTTCTGCTTATTAATTGGTATTCAATAGGATAGTTCATATGAGATTTACAATAAATGGACCAATGATTCACATTATGCATTCATAATAGTCAAATGTCATCAAGAAGGATCATATCAATTGACTTATTGTTCAATAGACAATTCATGCTCATCAAGGAATTCAAATATTTCAATGTTTATGGTTTGAACAACAAGGTTCAAAACAAATGGCACAAGTCATATTATATTATTAAGTACTCATCTTAGATTCCTTTACTCCTATTTATATTTAACTCTGCTGCTAGTAGTGGTTCTCGCACTTTTCGATAATATGTCCTTGTCTTTAGACTCGACACAATGCAATTCAATTGCACATCGATCATTTTCTTGTTATAACATTTGTTTAATTTAGCTTAACTAGTTAACATTTCTATCTTGTTCATTAAAGCATAACTTACTACTTTTAAAGTCAAGATATACTATACACATACTTGTTACTAAATTTAACATTTTCCTTAGTTGTTCTCCAAATGGCCAAAGCTATTCATTTTTGGAAGGATGATTCCTTTCCTCTCAATTTCACATTTCAACTTTGAGTAAAATTAATTTAAACAATTTCTAATATTCAATGGTGTGAGGACTCGCCCAAGCACCCGGTCCGATCTACTAAAAAGGAATCGAAAATGCCCATTTGGGAGAAACATCACAATTGGAACTTTCTATGAGTTTAGAAAAATTGTATTTTGTAAGTTGAAATTTGCAAAAGGAGTCACCACTTCAATTTTATTTATTTTAGTTAGGAAAATTAAAGGAAAAACCCAATTTGATTGACTCCAAGATTATACCATTTACCCTAAGAAAAAGCACTAGTCCTCGAATAACTAAAGAGGGCTTAGGGACTAAGTTTTAGCTAAAACAATACAAAAAGGTTAGTTTGGCTTAAATACAAAATATTTTTTGTAAAAGAAGTTTTTTTTATGTAAGCATGGATAGATATAATATGATGTATAAAACAATATTACTTATGTGATGCATGGCAATATGAAATAATGACAATTACAAAAATGCAAAAAAGATGAGGGAGAAACTATTTAAAACTATTACAAGCCAAAACATTAAAATCAGGGGATCTTTCCTCTAGCCCTTATGGATTCTAGGGAAAGCACATATTCCCCAAACATAATCAAAATAACTAAAATACGAAAAAGAGTATTAAAACAATTATAATAAAAAGAATTAAAATTTTAACTTTTATTTAAGAAAAGTAATTTCAATGCTAACCTATGTGAAGAAGGTGATAGAGAGAAGAAGTTGTTAATTTTAGTGGAGTTGAATGCCTTAGAGATAGCAAGCCTGTGTATCCCTTTGAATGAGAATCAAACCCCACGTAGTTCTTCCTTCTTGCGAAAGAGGGGTTTTTTTAAGTCATTGCCTTTGTTATCATATTTTAATTGATTTTAAAGGGCTTATGGATTTGTTAATTAGGTCAGATTTAATTAGCAAAAATTATATCTTTTCAGATTTAGATCTTGAAATTGGAATTGAAAAAGGAAAGAAAAGAACTTTTACCTTTGGCTTTCAATGGCGAGGAACGTAAGGAGCAAGCTTGGCACTAGATCTAAGTTCCACCTTGGCTTGGGGATATCACGAGCACTCCTTTTGGAAAGACTCTTGAATAGCACGAACTCTTTTCTTGAAGGAAAGACTTTGGATCACCTTTGCTTAAATACCAAAAATTCCCTTTGAAGGAAATAACTTGAATCACACCTTTTCCTAATTTAAGAAGCTTAGACATAAGGTTTGAGGATGGTTAGGAAGCTTATGAATGGGGTTTTGAGATGATTAGGAAGCTTATGACTAAGATTTTATGTGATGGAAGAGGTTTTAGAATGAGATTTTAGAGATTTGGAGGTTTAGGAAGAGGGTTTTAATGATTGGAAAGCTTAGGAATAGGGTTTGGAAAGCTTTAAGGAGAGTATAGAAGCATATAATTGTATGTCTTTAACTGTTATGGGGTGCAAAGCATTTATAGGAGGAGTTTAGGGTTAAAAATTAACAGATTTCGGGTAGGATTCTGAAATGGACTTGGTGCGATAAATGAGGAGTAGGCTGTAGTAACCACAGAGC
>CANTUT010000627.1:7500-32500 GCA_947687605.1 Reutealis trisperma | reverse complement strand
GAAAACCTTGGGTATTACACAAGTCACATACAATATCAAGAAGATGGATTATGCATCCAAATTGGCAGAGTGCATAGGTACTTTCTCTTCATTCCCTTTGTTCTCTTAGTGGGTTCATTCATTTATTTGATGTTAGTTCTTAGATTTTTGCTAAAGCTAATATCTTTGCATTTCCCTTTTTTAACAAAGAAAGAAGAAAAGAATTATTGGGTTGAACTTGAAAAGCATCTTAAAGGCATCCATCCTCTTGTCTTTAACCATCCTATTTCTCTACCTCTTGTCGACGAGTCTACTAGGAGGCTCGTGCAGCGAAGAATGTTGAGCGGGCAATCTAAGGCTCTCAGCCTATTGAGACTCAACTTGTTAGTAAAGGAGAACATTCCTCCAACTACAAAGAAAGGTCCTTCTGTTACTGGCAAAGAGGTTCCAACTGCTACCATTGCTGCTGAAGGGGTTATAGCTCTAGCTCTTAAATTTGTTTGTATAAAGCACTGTGTAGATAAGAGGATTACTCTACCTTACTAAGGGTGTAAAAATAAATGAAGTAACAACTATTACTAAGGCTAGGGTAGAGGCAAAAAGGTTTTCAAAGACTCCTACTACTTTAAGAAAGAGGAAGTGTCACATCCCAAATTCAGAGATATGACGGTCCTAGAACATAGGGAGACATAAGGTCACCCATGCCTGTAGAACCCACTCATGGATATACAATCACTGCCTAAGATTGTACCAAACCCCATGCATTAACTTAACTAAACCATTTATAAGAAAACTTTAATTTGCAAAAGAATAGTTAAAATATACTTTAAATACAATCCATAAGAAAATAATATTTAGACTCTAAATAAAGTCACCAAAGCATAACATTTCAAAATAAATTCCGAAACAAATATACCCATAGTGTCTAAGGATGACTCTTCATATAACATAGTAAGGTAAATAACTTCAACAAGGAAATCCCCCAAGCGAAGTAGATTGCTTGAGTTATTATCTTGCCTCCTTATAATGCTCACTTAGAACCACACAAGGAAAAAGGGATGAGATAGATGATCTCAATGAGTAAAAAATATAGCGTATCCAATAACACATATCCCTTAAAAAGGGCCCATAGCTTATAACACATAGTTCATTATTTAAAATTCATGGTTCATAGTTTGCAATTTAGCAAAGTTTGCAAAAATCACACTTATAACACTTAACACTTATGAAGAGTTTACGAATATTTTGGCTTATGCACTCTAGGCATAGGTGGCTAATATAAAATTCCAACTCCTAACCCATCACTTATAAAGAGTCATGAAACTGATCAGGCTTCACAGCTAGAACTGCCCCTTCTAGCTAAGGTGGATACGCTAACCATATCCATCGGGTTAAGACTATGTGCACAGGTTTCGATGATTACCAGCATCGGCACGAGGATTTCTGCATAAAGGGTTAGAGGTACCATAACTAGAGCTAATGGTAATCACTTATAATGGTAGCACCTAAGAAAATAATAACATTTAGCATAATAGCAATAGCAATTTAACTTATTGAACAGAAGATAAGATAATAGTGTGCTTCCAGAAAGAAAGTAGGATAAGGCAACAATTACAAAGAATCTTTCATATCATTGAATAACAATAATGGCTTTGGACCAATTGTCCTTTGGCAACTCAAGTTTAACAAAGAAATCACATATTTATAGTTGAAAGTAGAAAAAGACTTGGTTTTCAAGAATTTTAAAAGTTCCCATAACATAATCACTTGTACTTGTAACATGAATATAATGTTTACTCACCTTGTGTTTCCTTTACTCCTAGTACTTATAGCCATTTGAACTTCTACTACTCCAGCTCTAATATAATATTTAATTCAATACTTAGCATTTACTTAATCATCATGCTATCCTATCCTATAACTACCCCATACACATATAAAATTCATATACATTTGGAGTTGCATATAAAAGTGCACTCATCACTTCCACATAACATGTTGACTTTCAAAGTTTTGCACACTTAGCCTTTATAGGCCCACATGAAATCACATAATACCTCATACCAAGACTCTTCTAAAGTCAAACACAATATATCATGATCTTAATATCAATTCCATTTAATATTCAACTTAGTACATTTAACACTTTACGTATATATCAACTAAACAAGTAACCTTGAAGGGTCATACTTATCTCTTTTGAATAAATCATACCATCCATGTCATAGTCAATTTAAGATCATCAATTCACTATTATCTCATCATAAAACCTATTTCACTTTTTACTTAATCATATACACATATTAATCACAACATAGTAATAGAGTTAGAAAACCCTAAGTATATTTAATTATCTCTATACTTGTCTAGAGTTATTCCTTCAACCAATGTATAATTTAATCATTTATCATTCATATGTATATGTCAATAATTATTAAAATATATCACATAAAAATTATAGACATTGGGATTAAATTCCCTATGTTGGCCAAATCTACCCATCAAAGAAAACATGAATTTTCTTACTTTTCACACTTTCCATTTATTACAGTAATATGCAAAAACATGGTTTAAACCAAGATTTTTCATGTAAACATAACAAAAATCATTTTAGAACATACTAATGCACCAATCAGCACCCCTATGTATATTAATGAATGAAAATTTTCTAACTTTAGGTTTTAGGGTGAAAACCATGAATTTTCTTGCTTTTCGTACTTTTCCAATTATTACAGTAATATGTAAACACATTATTTAAATCATTATTTTTCATCCAAACATAACAAAAATTAGTTATGAACACAATGATACAAGAATTGGCACTCACTTAGGGTTTATACACATGAAAATTTCAACTTTTAGGTTTTAGGATGAAAACCATGAATTTCCTTATTTTTCATATTTTCCGGTTATTATAGTAATATACAGCAGTATGATTTAAATCAATATTTTTCATGTAAACACAATAAAAATCAATTTAAAACATAATAATATATAAATTTCAAATGTTGAGTTTTAGGGCTCACCTTTGGAGCATTCGTATAAAGAGGGTTGTGTTTTCATTTGAAAATCAGTTTCTCCTTCCAAACAATCACCTAAGCCAAATTTTATCATTATAAAATTAGTAAATAAACATCCCAAAATAATTTTCTCATGATTAATTTCATAAAAAATAAATAATAAATTGAAAGAAGAGAAAAACTTACGAAAATGATCGCGAAATCATAAGGTTTGAAAGCACCTTGTGAATTTCAATTAAGAGAATACTTTTTAAGAGAATTTTCTATTGAAAATATGATAGAAAACATAATGGTGGCTGTCTCCTTTAGGGCTGGCTGAAATTTAGTTTAAATATTTAGGGTTTTGGCTAAATTCCAAGTTTACTCTTAATGAGCTAAGATAGGAGTGTTTTGGTGTAGTGAGCCTTTGGGAAATTGGGCCTCTTATTTAATTTATGAGCTGATTATAGGTAATTAAAAATAAAATATTTTTCTTATTATTTTCATTTAAATTCCCCCAAAATATTTATTTAAAAATATTTTAAAAATGCTCATAAAATTATTTTATGCTTAAAAATTGCTTTTTGCATGAAAATTCATTTTATGTGCAACAAGTCATTTTATGCTTATGTATTTCATATAAATTATTTATTTCACAATAATAGTTCATATTATGCATACTAGAACTAATCTAACATGTCACATACTCATCAATTTTTATAAAAGCACACACTTAGCCATAATAGCTCTAAATTCAAGAAATTTGTCACTAAGCTCCTAGGTTAGGTGTAGGTTGTTACAGGAAGGAGAGGGTAGTACCTTTTTCCTTAGTAAATTATAAAGAGGATGAGGATGATGATGAACTACTTTCCATTTCCTTTGACAATATGCCAAAGAAGCTGAAGAGCAAGCCAAAAAGGCATAGGAGGAAGATTCAAAGCTTATCACCTTTATCCTGTGCTAGTTTGCAAAAAAGGCCAGGGTGCCCACTATAATGTGGAATGATGTGAGGAATATAGCTAAGGAGTTTATTCCTCTAGCTAACACTGCTTCACAAGAGGGACTTGTTGATGTTCTTCCAAAGGTGTCTTCTTCTCCATCAAGGGTTTTTACCCTTATTGCTGGACTAGTAGGTATAAAATTCATTTGTGTATGACACATTTTTAGGTTGGGCTTTTAATTTATAATGTGTTGTTCTCTAATTTTTAGGGGCTATGGAGGCAGAAACTTCTCTTGCAAAGGAAAATCCTCAGTCTTCTCCTTTAGAAGGCTTCAATGATATAGACTTTAATGAGTTTTATACTTCTCTAGGGGTCTCTTATACACCTACATCCATCGTGCTCGTTGAAAAGGAGCCTTTGGATATAACAAACAAAGAGCTTTTGTCGAAGAAATAACAAACTAAGGATCCGGGCACTTTTTTCGTATTTCCTTCTTCAATTTTCCATCCTAACCTATCAATAAAGAAATCTCTAAGAAGGATGAGGAAATTTGGGGTCATCCACCACTTCATTCTTTCACATATATTAGGCTCAATGCTAATGGAAAGATGGATCTCGGTACACTTAGTGAAGAAGCCTCACTAAGGATAAGGAAGCCCTTTTTCAAAAATGAAAAGGTTATGTAGTATAGGGCCTGGGTACATTAGAGAGGTTAAAGTAAGGCCATAAGGCCCTAATTAGGCTTGGTTAGGCCTGGATGACCTTAAGACCATTATCTCGAGGAACCTAATTGCACTTGGACAAGCCTAGCAAGTTCTCTGACCATATGAGGTCCAACAAGCTCTTTGCCCATATATGGACAGTATAGCCCAACTAAGTGTCTACACTCTTACATTGGTCGAAGTGGACTAGTTAGAGCACTCCTTCAACTATACTTCTTCAACTAATGGCTTGTCCCATCTTTGGTTTCATACCAACTGCTCCCTTTATATCAAATATAAGGCAGCTCTAATACCCATATTGAGATACAAAGTCATGATAGCCTAGACACCATCTAATCTATCATAGCAGGGCATATCTCCTAGTTATATCACCCAACTACTAGCTAAGAGAGAGAGAGTCCACCAAGTATAAAAGGCAAACATAACACCCATTTCAAATAGCTTACTCTTCATCTTCTCATTTATTTCTTTTCTCTCAAATATTTTAGGACTATAAGAGCCTATCTTCTTCCTCAAGACTAAGATCTCTATTACATAAACTTAAACATTGGAGTGGCCTTGCTAAGCTAAGGCTTCACACTTTGATGTTTTCTTTTTTTTGCAGGCTAAGTCTAAGATATCTCATTGAGAATAAGCTTTGAGCCCAAAAGTCTAACCCAATCCTCTCTTTGATGATCTTACACAGATCAAATTAGAGATGCTAGAAACCCAAATAGGCAATCTGGAAGGGGGAAGAGAGGAGGATCAAAAAAATCATAATCCACCTCTTCCTCTCTTTAAAGGGATCATAGAGATTAAAGGGGTCAGGAGGATACTAATAAGCACAGGCAAAAGGATGTGAGAGAGGCAACTAAGAAAGCACAAATAGAAGGATGTGAGAGAGGTGACTAAGAAAGCCTTAAAAGAGCTAGTTATAGATAATGAGAAGAAGATAATGGATAAAAACTAGATACTTACCCTTAAATCACCATTCATGAAGAAGATCAGAGACTTCAAAATGATAGAGAAATTCAAACAACATAATATCTAGAGATATAATGAGGAGTCTTACCCCAAAATTCATGTCATGGATTATATACACACTATGGAACTTTAGACCACTAGCGATGAGGTGTTATGTCAAGCCTTTATATTTTTGCTAGAAGGGGCAGTAATAAGATTATTTAATGGATTGGAGGAAGGGACAATCAATTCATTTAGGCAGCTTACTAAAAATTTCATGCATCGATTTGCCTATAGTATCCTAATAGAGAGAATGCCCTAATATTTAGAATAAGTAACTTGAACAGAAGGCAAAGCACTCAAAGACAATGTGGCTCGCCTTAATAGAGAACCCTGAAAGTAACTAGACTTGATCAAGCTAGAGCTTTGTTCAACACCATACCTTTTTGAAGGACTATGTTTAATACTAAATCAAAAAGCATGTATGATGATCTTCATAAGTTTGAATGGACAAAAAGGGTGGATGGCTCTATAGACTTTATAAATAATGTTGCTACTTCTCTTCACCCCCTTCCTCTTTCCAGTAACCAATATAACCTTTCCACTCAAAAGTTGCTTTGATGCAGGGCTTTCAAGTACTATGATGTAAGTATTTCACCCTTTCTCAATTTCAAGCTTCATTGTGTTGATGAGATTCTTACTTAGGTTCTTTTATTTTTTAGAGTTTGAGAACTAATATAATCTCACAAGGTCATGCAACCACTTTAAATGAATATCATATGGAGGCCCAGAATGCTACTCTAGCATATAGGGACATCATTATAAAGCAAAAAGGAGATATTGATTATCTCCTTGATAAGATGAAGTGGCTGCACTAAAGCAAGAGTGGTTTTTCAAGCTCTCAGGGGCTTCACCTAGAGAATGAAGGATTGTAAGCAAAAAATGCCACTTTAAAAGAAAGCAACCTCTTTTGGCAGGGGTGACTCAAAGGAATGAAAGAGATGATGGAGAAGAACATTGGGGACTTGAAAGCTCATATTGCTTCTCTAAAGGAATTTTTATCTTCCAAGGACAAGAAAATTGAAGAATTCCAATCTTGTCTTTAGTCTTCTAAAAGGATAATAGATGGATTGAAAGATGAGGTTGCTTGGTTGAAGGATGATAATGAGCATCCAGAAGTGGTTCACTTTGAACTAATGGAAGTAAAGCAGCAACTTCAATCTTAAGGAACTGAGCCTTAAATAACTCTTCGATCACTCAACAATGTATAACCTCAATCTAAAGAAGTGGACCTCACTTATCATATGGCTATCCATAATTTTATCCATAATTTCACTAAGTCAAAAAAGTTTAAATGGATAGTGGCCAGTATAAGCATGAAGCTTGCTTTGCAGTATTATAACAAAGTAATTGATGATGCTGGGAAGATATTCCTTAGGGTCTTAGCTGGAGTTAAAAAGCAAGGGATTGGTATTGAGCCTCCTGCTTTTGATGAAACAAAGTTTACAGTGTAGCTACCCCTTACTTTGCTCCACTAACTTCATGTAACAACCCATACCCTTGCTAGGAGTTTTGTGATAAATTGCTTGATTTTAGAACTATTATGACAAAATGTGTGCTTTCATAAAATTTCATGTGCTATGTGAGTTATGAGCAAGTGGCATACTAGACTAGTTCTAATATGCATAATGTGAATTATGAACATAAAACAGGTGATTTATGTAAAGTGCATATGCATTAATTAATTTAATGCATATAAAGTGAATTTTCATGCATAAAGTGATTTTTAAGCATAAAATAATTTTTATAAGCATTTTTAAAATATTTTAGATGAAATATTTTTGGGAGAATTTTAATGAAAATAAGAAGTAAAATATTTTATTTTTAATACATTTTAATCAGCCCATAAATTGGATTAAAAATTCAATTTACCGAAAGCCTAAGATACCTAAGCACTCCTAACCTAGCTCATTCATAGCAATCTTGTAATTTTGCACCCAAAACCCTAATTCTAAGTTAAATTTTAGCCTCCCTTGTAATTGGCAGCCTCCATTCTGTTTCTCATCAGGTTCTATAGAATTTTTCTCTTAAAAAACCTCTCTTAACCGAAATTCACAAGGTGCCTCCAAACTTTGTGATTTTGAGATCTTTTTTGTAATCCTTTTCCTTCAAGTTAATTTTCTAATTTTATGAAACTAATTATGAGTAATTCATATGGGGCTGTATATTTTCTAATTTCTCTTTATTATATTCAGCCTAGAATTGGTATTGGAGGGAGAAATCGATTTCCAACTGTGAACATATCTCTTTCTTCTCAAATCCATCAAAGGTGAACCCTAAAACCTAAAAGTTAAAATTTTCATGTATATATGCGTTAAAGGGGAGGGAGGGGAGGGCAATTTGTGTGTTTATTCATCCTAAACTAATTTTTCTTATGATTACATGAAAAATATTGATTTAAATCATGCGTTTAGATATTACTGTAATGATAAAAAAATATGAAAAACAAGAAAAACCCATGGTTTCCCATGGTGAGGATGGTTCGGCCAATATTGGGATTTTGATCCCAAGGCCTATAATTTTTATAAGGTTCATTTTAATGATTGTTGATATGTGTATATGAATAGTACATGATTTAATTACATGATGATTGAAGGAGTGACTCTAGAAAATTCCAAAAGTGGTTTGGCCTATGCCTAGGGTTTCCAAAACCCTAATTGACATGTTTGGCTATTATGTGTACATGGTTAACTAGCATGTAAATTGGATTTTATGATATTTTAATTGTGAATTAATGATTCTAATTTGCCTATGGGATTGATTGTGTGATTCGGTCCAAAGGAGACAGACATGACTCTTTTAGGGTTTGCTTTGATATGTATGGAAAGTATTAAGTATACCAAGTTGGAAGTTAAATTAAATTGCTATTAAAATTATGATTCATTGTGTTTGGCTTTAGAAAAGTCCTGATATAAACTATTATGTGAATTCATATGAGCCTAAAAAGGCAAAGTTTGACTTAAAAGTCAATATGTTATGTATAAGTGATGAGTGCACTTTTAAGTGCAACTCCAAGTATATGTGAATGATATATGTGCATGGGGTAGTTATATGGTAGCATAGCCCGATGTTAAGCCAATACTAAGTATTAAATTGCAATGTTATGTTAGAGCTTGAGGATTGTTAGAAGTGCAAAGGCTACGAGCATTAGGAGCTAAAGAACTATAAGGTGAGTAAACATTATGTTCATGTTACAAGTACAAGTTATCATGATATGTGAACCTTTAAGATTCTTGAAACCTAAGTTCCTTTCTATCATAAATTATAATTATATAACTTTTTTGTTAAGCTTGGGTTGCGAAAGGACAATTAGTCTAAAACTATTATTCACCGTTCAATGATAAGAAAAGAGCATTTGTGATTGTTGCTTTACCTTACATTCTTTTTGGAAACACACTGTTGTTTATTTTTTATTTAATAAGCTAAACTTTTATTGTTGCTAATATACATATGACTGCATTCTTTAATGCTATTATTACAAGTGATTGCCATTAACTTTGGCTATGATACCTATAAACCCTTATATGCAAAAATTCTCATGCTGATGTGGGAAATCATCATAATCTGTGCACATGGTCTTAACCCGATGAATAAGGGTAGTGTATCCACCTTAGCTAAAAAGGGTGATTCTAGCCATAGAGCTTGATCAGCTTTACGCTTCTTTACAAGTTAAGAGTTGGAATTTAGTATGATGCCAACTCTCCCTTACATGTTCTAGTGAATAAAGCAAAAGCCATCACTCTACAAGTTACAAGTTTGATTTCTATGAAACTTGCTAAATCACAAACTATGAACTATGATCCTTTCTAAAAGGATATGTGTTATTGTACAAGTTGTATTGTTTACTCATTAAGATCATCTATCTCACTCCTTTTCTTGTGTGGTTTTAGGTGAGCATTATGAGGAGGCAAAGTGACAGCTCAAGCAATCTACTCCACTTAGGAGATTTCCTTATCCAAGTCTGTTACATGCTATGATATGTAGAGTCGCTCTTAGATGCTCTGGGAGTTTTTTTTTTTTTTTTGTGGAAAATTATTTGTCACATCCCAATTTCAGAGATGTGACGGTCCTAGAACATAGGAGACATAAGCACTGCCTAAGATCATACCAAAATCTTATATGTTAACTTAATTTGACCATTAATAAAAGGAAACCTTAATTTGTGGAAGAATAATTTAAAAATACTTTAAATACAACCCATAAGAAAAGAATATTTAAGACTCTAAATAAATCATCACAAGAATAATGTTCCAAAAAGGAACTACCAAACAAGAACTCCCAGAGTATCTAAAAATGACTCTTCATATCACAGCATGATAATAAACTTGGATAAGGAAATCCCCCAAGTGAAGTAGATTGCTTGAGCCATCACCTTGCCTCCTCATAATGCTCACCTATAAACCACACAAGAAAAGGGGTGAGATAGATGATCTCAATAAGTAAACAATATGGCTTATACAATAACACATATCCCTCAAAAATGGCTCATAGCTCATAACTCATAATTCATGATTCACAATTTGCAATTCATAGTACATGGTTCATAGTTTGCAATTTAGTAAGGTTTACATAAATCACACTTATCATTTATCACTTATTATATAGAGAGTGAAGGTTGTTGCTATATTCACTCAAATACATAGAGGAAAGGTCGCATCAAACCAAATTCCAACTCCTATCACATAATAAGTGTGAAGCTGATCAGGCCCCATGGCTAGAACTGCCCCTTCTAGCTGAGGTGCATACACTACCCCTATCCATTAGGTTAAGACAATATGCACAAGTTTCGATGATTTTCTGCATCGGCATGAGGATTTCTACATAAAAGGGTTCAAAGGTACCATAACTAGAGCTAATGGCAATCACTTGTAACAATAGCATTGATGAATGCAATCACATATAATATAATAGCAATAGATGTTTAGCTTATTAAATAGAGGATAAACAACAGTGTGGTTCTAGAAAGAATATAAGGTAAGATAACATTCACAAAGGTTCTTTCTTATTATTGAATAACAAAAATAGTTTTAGACCAATTGTCCTTTGGCAACCAAAGCTTAACAAAGAATTCATCTAATTATAATTTAAGATAGAAAGGAACTTGGGTTTCAAGAATCTCAAAGGTTCACATATCATGATAACTTATACTTGTAACATGAACATAATGTTTACTCACCTTGTGGTTCCTTCGCTCCTAGTACACACAATCCTTTTGAACCTCTAAAGCTCCTCAAACTCTATCATAATTTTAATTCAATACTTAGTATTTATTTAATCATGATACTATCCTATCTTATAACTACCCCATGTACATATATCATTCATATATACTTGGCATTACACTTAGAAGTGCACTCATCACTTGCACATAACATGTTGACTTTTAAATCTTGCACACTTTGCCTTCTTAGGCTCTCGTAAAAATCATATAATAACTCATACCAAGAATTTTCTAAAGCCAAACACAATAAATCATAGTCTTAATGTCAATTTAATTTGACTTCCAACTTGGCACACTCAATACTTTCCATATACATCAACTTAACAAGTAAGCCTTGAAAAAGTCATACTTATCTCCTTTGATGGATTCATACAATCAATCCCATAGTCAATTTAAGATCATTAATTGACTATTAACACATCATAAAACCTAATTCACATGTCACTTAATCAAATACACATATTAATCAATCATAATAATTAGGGTTTTGGAAATCCCAGGTAGGCCAAAACACTCTAGGTGTTTCCTTGAGCTACTCCTTCAACTAATATGCAATTAAATCATGTATCATTCATATAAATATGTCAAAAATCATTAAAATGTATCTTACAAAAATTATAGGCCTTGGGATTAGGTTGAATCTATGTTGCCATGGAAAACCATGGATTTTCTTGCTTTTCACACTTTCCAATCATTACAATAATATGTAAACGCATGATTTAAACCAATATTTTTCATGTAATAATAACAAAAGTCATTTTAGAACATCAAAATGCAGAATTTCCCTCCCCACCCCCCCTTTTTATGTTCATATGCATGAAAATTTCAACTTTTAGGTTTTAGGCTTCACCTTTGATGGATTTGCGAAGAAAGAGATATGTTTACTATTAGAAATCGATTTCTCCTTCAAAAACACAAACTAGGTTGAATTTAATAAGAATAAAAATAGTAATTATATAGCTCCATATAGATTACTCATGATTAGTTTCATAAAAATCAAATAGTAGCTTGAAAGAAGAGAAAAACTTACAAAGAAGATCACAAAATCGCAAGATTTGAAGGCACCTTGTGAATTTCAGTTGAGAGAATTTTTTAAGAGAAATTTCTATAAAAAATATGATGAATAACATAATGGAGGCTGCCACAACAAAGGGAGGCTGAATTTTAGGTTATTATTAGGGTTTTGGTGCAAAACTACAAGTTTGCCATTAATGAGCTAGGTTATGAGTGTTTTGGTGTGTTGGGTTTTTTGTGAGTTGGGCCTTTAATCTAATTTATGGGCTGATTATAAATAATTAAAAATAAAATATTTTAATTTTTATTTTCATTAAAATCCCCCCAAAAGTATTTAATTTAAAATATTTTAAAAATGCTCATAAAAATTATTTTATACTTAAAAATCGCTTTGTGCATGAAAATTCATCTTGTATGCAATAAATCATTTTATACTTTTTCACTTGACATAAATCACTTATTTTATATCCAAAATTTATATTATACATATTAGAATTAGTTTAACATGGCATTTGCCCAGAAATCACATAGCACATGAAATTTCATGAAAGTACACACTGTCATAATAGGCCTAAAATCAAGCAATTTGTAACGAAACTCCTAGGCTATGTATGGGTTGTTACATTATTCATTTGATGATTAACTTGGAGTCTTGATTGTTCTTTTAATTATAGATTGTACTCAAAGTATTTATAAACTATTCTTCTGCTAGTCAAGGATTTCCTTTATTATTGGTTATTCAAGTTAATGAATGAGATTTTGGTATGATCCTAGGCAATGTTTAACCATGCATGAGAGGGTTCTATGGGTATGGTTGACCTTATGTCTCTCCATGTTCTAGGACCATCATATCTCAGAAGTTGGGATGTGACACTTCAACTGGTATAACTTCTAGTTCTACTCCTTCTGCTTGAGGTCTTTCTATTTAAGATCCTCATACTTCATCTTATAGAGATCCTCCCCGCTCTTCTTGGGAAGACCTTACCAGTAGAAAGGCCTCCAAAGATGCTCCATATTAAAGCCCTCCTCCTTCTTCTTTTCTTTTCTTTTTTTTTTTTTTACAATTGTAAATACATTCATTTGTAAATGCAATTTTGATAAAAATTAAGTGATTATTGTCTATCTTCTTCAACTTTTCTTTGTGTATGTAGTTGCATTTTATTTTATATTCTTATTATACGAATAGCAAACTCATATGAATAACTAGCACTAACACTTAACAAACAAATAGTACTTGAACAAACATTGTATAGCTTAGCATTTGACTGTAATGAATAATAAGTACTTGACCATAGTGCTATATGGTCCTTTCCCCCTTCTGAGAGGAAGTTTCTTCCTTTGTGACTTGATCAATTTTGGATTGAATTTTTAGGTTCCCTTGCTCTAGTGCTATTTCAAAAAGAGTGAGAGATCATTAGAGAGGGGAGAGCTTTTGTTTGCTAATATGTACTTGGCTTTTATGCTAAAGGCTTTTAGGGCCATTTTTATAGGAAGACTTCTTTGTTTGTCTCTATATGAGATTTTTACCTGCCTAATCATTATAGATTTTTAGTGCCTTCATCGTGAAAGGGCTTTTTGCTTCTTTTTGCATAGGGCTTAGATATTAAAGCCTCTTTTATGGAAGGGCTTTTGCCTATCACTATACAGGGCTTTAGCCTACCGAAGCAAGGCTTAGGGATGCCTAACCAACATAGGACTTAGGTGCTTTCTCTATGGAAGGGATTTTTTCCTATCACTATGCAAGGCTTTGGCCCATTGAAGTAGGGCTGAAGGGTGCCTAACTAACATAAGACTTAGGTGCCTTCTTTATGGAAAGGATTTTACCTGTACTATGGATGGCTTTAGCCTATTGAAGCAGGACTTAGTTATGACTAACCAGCGTTAGACTTAGGTTCCTTATAGAAGGACTGTTGCCTATCATTATGTAGGGCTTTAGCTTATCAAAGCAACACTTATGGATTTGATCTGATGAAAACTCTGAGGTTATGCACTTTACCTTGACAAAACTTTCATGCATTCACATTTCATTCACAAGAACAAGAAAGGAATTCATCATTTTATTCATCTTCTTTATTGATAATAAATCTTAAGGTGTTGAATGTTCTAAGTATGGGGAACTTCTTCACCTTCTATAGTTACAAGCTTATATGTGGTGGGCCAATCACTTTATGTGCTCTGAAAGGGCCTTCCCTTGTTAGAGTAAGCTTTATGACTCCTTCTGTTCACCCAGTAGCTTCTAAGTATTTCAATGACTAGATCACCATTAGTGAATACCTTGTGCTTAACTTTTTCACTAAAGTAATTAGCTGCTTTGTGTTTACAACCAATAACCAGATGCTCACTTTGTCTTTGAGTTCATCGAGGAGGTCTATGTCAATCCTCTGAGTTTGTTTATTATGTTCATCCCCATGAAAATTTATCCTTCCACTTAGCCTATGCCTATGTCCATTAGAAATACTACTTTGATTGCATAAGTCAAGCTAAATAGAGTTTCACCTGTTAGTTCCCTCACAGTTGTTCAATAGGCCCACAACACATGATACAATTTTTTTTGCCTAGTTTCTACCATAGCCATCCAATCTTCTTTTTAAGCATTACATGATGGTCCTATTAGCTACTTCAACTTGGCTGTTTCATTAACAATGATGTATTGATGAGAAATGTTATTTGATGTTAAGACCAACACAAAAGGTTCTGACCTTGGCACTATCAAACTATTCATTATCACTGATGAGTTGATATGGAACTCTAAACCTGCACAAAACATTTTTCCATAAGAAGTTAATAATTTTTCCTATAGTGATGGTGGTAATGATTCAGTTTTAATCCACCTAGTGAAGTAGTCCACATCTATAATGTATAAATTTCTCTATCCTAAAGCCATAGGGAAGGGGCCCATTATATCTATCCCCCACTTCGTGAATGGCTACGGGCTTGAGATGGGCATTTGATCTACTGCTGCTAGAATATGCTTGCCACTATAATCTTTTGATAGGGAGGGCACCTTCGTGGCTTCTTACTTCATTCTAGGCCAGAAGTATCCTTGTCATATAGCTTCAGCTGCTAATGCCTTTCCGCCAATATGCATACCATATGAGCCTTCATGGATTTCCTTAAGAACATATTTAACTTCACTTGGCTTTAAACATTTCAACCATGGCAAGGAGTACACTATCTTATACAAAATCCCATTCTATAAGGAGAAATAGGTGCTTTAGTGTTTCATCTTCTTCACTTCTTTTTGATCTTGGGACAATTTTCCATTTTCTAGATATGCTTTAATGAGATCTACCCAACAAGGCTTTTCATCTATTTCCATGGCCTTTTCTATTTCTTGTACACTTAGGAAAGCTAATGAACACATGAAGACTTTCTTAGGTAAATCACCAAAATAGGCTGTAACTAATTTACTCAAACTGTCTGCTTGGCAAATATTAATCTGAGGAACTTTGTAAAACTATACCTCCACTCCTTAATTTTCACCCTCTGTACTATAGCCCTTACTTTCCCAAAGTACTTGGCCATATTATGCTCTTTGGCTTCAAATTCCCTATTAATCTACCATATCACTAGTTAAGAATCAATATAAACTTTGAGAGCTTCTAATCGAAGACAATCTGCCAATAATAAGCCTTGGATCATAGCTTTACATTCAGCAGTATTATTGGTCATCTCAAACTTTAATTTCAAGGAGTATTCTAGTAAAAAACTATCTTCTATTTTCAAGACTATGCCTACTCAACTCCCTTCATTACCAATGGCTCCGTCCTTATAAAGCTCCCAACTGAAGCTAGCCTAAACAATGGGGGTTTGCATCCTCCTTTTCATGCCCTCCTCAATAATAACTGTTTCAAATTCTTATTTCTTTAGGCTGAACAAACATTCTAATATGAAATCAGCTAGAGTATGATCTTTGATTGCTGGTCAAAATCTATACTGAAGTCTATACTATCCTAGCTTAATTAACTAACACAACATTCTCCCAGACAATTCTAGCTTATAAAGAACCTTTTGGAGGGGCTAATCAGTGACCACTACCCCTTGATGAGCTTGTAGATGCACATTATACTTCTGAGCAGATAGAAGTAAAGCATAAGCAAGTTTTTCTAAAGGGATATAATTTAGCTTAGCTTCTCAAAGGACTTTGCTAAAGTAATATATGGGCTTTTGAATAGATCCCTCTTCACTGATTAACATCAAACTGATGACCTAGATCAAAGGGGACAAATATACCAATACCTTTCCACCTAAAAGGGTCTACTCAAGATTTGCTTTTAACTTAAGAAAGCTTTAAGATGCTCAAAGGCTTCTTAGCACTCATCTGTCCACCTAAAGGAGTTGACATTTCTCAAATTCTTGAAGAATGGCACGTAAGTAGATCTACACATAACTAGCTAAGTGTTTTTATTCTCCCCATTAACCTTTAAACTTCCTTCACTAAACGATGAGGTGTCATATCTAGTATGGCTTTCACCTTGTCTAGATTTGGTTCTATCCCTCATTCGCTAACCATAAAAAACCCAAAATTTACCTCCTTTGCTGAAGAAGGTGCACTTCTTTAAATTAAGTTTCATGCCATATTGGTTCATTACTGCAAACACATCTATCAAATTCCTTATACAATCATCAAAGCTCTTACTCTTCACAATCATGTCATCCATATAAGCCTCAAAGTTTCTACCCAACTATTCTTTGAACACTTTGTTGATAAGCCTTTAACATGCGGCTCCTACATTCTTAAGACTAGAGGGCATAGACACATAATAGTACATCCTTTTCTTTATAACGAAGGATGTCTTCTCTTCATCTTTAGGATTCATTCTTATCTGATGATACCCTTGATTCACGTCTAGTAAAGATAGGTATCTATATCCTGGCATTGAATCTACAAGCTTGTCAATCATGGGCAGTGAAAATGAGTCTTTAGGACAAGCCTTGTTGAGATGGTGAAGTCCATAACATTCGATAGCTTCCATTGGCTTTCTTTACTAGCACAATTGTCATGACCCACTTTTTTAAGCCACGATAGTCCTAGGGCATGGGTAGCCATAAGGGCACCAAAAACCCGTAGAACCCATTTCACTCATAATCAATTGACATTCATCACATTGAATCATATCCCAAGACCGTAACCTAATCACATTTCCTTGTTACTCATTACCTGCTATCATTTCCACTTATAATATCATTTACACACATAACTTGTAAAACCTTTAAAATTTCATTTCATGTCATTAACTCAATGTTCAATAGTTCATACATCATTACAATAATGGTTATGATACAAATCATATTATACAAACATCCTATAACATATTAATGTTAAACCCTTTAATAACCATTCATGTTACATATAGACCTTATAACTTTCAATAACCATAGAGCTCTAACTTACAACACCAAAACTTAACAGAACAGTTTCTAAGCGAAGGATGAGCTTGGGACTTTTACTTTGCTAACTCAATGACTTTACTTGAAAAGTTTAAACCACTACAATAGGAGACAGAGCTCAGTGAGTACATAATAATACAATACAGGTTAAATAAATGATGTGAAATTTAATGGTGATTCCTTATAGCAATAAAGTAAAGTTGGTCAGAGAATATTCTTATGGAACAATTTTCCCATATATATATATATATATATATATATATATATATATATATATATATATATATATATATATATATATATATATATATATATATATATATATATATATATATATATATATATATATATATATTTATATTTATATTTATATATCACAGATATTATATCTTTAGCAGAATAATTCCTTTTATGGAAACAGTGTGTTTCCCCCATAATCAATCAAGTGGCGGCATATGCCTTGCTCACTCTCATATACCTCATCACACGTACAATTGATCAGGTCATACGTATTGGGGACCTTAAACCCTTCCCAGCTAAGGTTTGGATAATCTTTACCCTATCTGTGGGTCCATTACCATCGTCCACAATGTCTGATGTATTGCCCCACATCAGAGGGGTATTCTGCTTATCACGGTATCATTATAATGTTTTTCCTTTCCATCCATGAAATAATTCAATGGATAATATATCAATAACAATTAGGTTCTCATCATTGATTATATTATAAGATCAAAACAATATAGGCTCATTTGGCCAAATGCCATAAAGAAATATTTGATTCACTTTGGCTCAATAATCAAGAAAGTATCATATCAACGGTTCAATATTCAATAAGCAAAGTAAGCTTATCAAGAAATCAAGAATGTGCAATATCAATGAGCCATTCAACTTATCAAGGCATAGAAATAATTCAACCATTAAGGTTGGAACAATAAAGGTTCAAGTATATGAAATAAGGCATATTATATTATTAAGTACTCACCTTGAACTCCTTTGCTCCTATGTATGTTTGACACTAATACGAATAGTGCTCCTCACACTTTTACCCAATATCCTTGCCTTTGTTATTAGACTCCACATATTGCATTTCAATCATATATCAATCACTTCCTCATTATCACATTACTTAATTTAGTTTAAGTCATTAACACTTCTATCTTATTCACAACTTAGCATTCTTAAAGTTAAGATATTCTATATCTACACTTACTACTAAACTTAACATTTCTCTAGTTGTTTCCCAATAACTTACTTAAAAAGAATAATTCTTTTTTCTTCCAATTTCACATTTCAATCTTCATATTATTCAAGTAAAATCAATTAAGCAATTTCCATCAACATTTCCATAAATTTGAATTATCCACAATATCACAATCAAATAGTCTAACCCGGATCTTTAATACACTAATCTCATCCGCCCATTTCATTCCTCATTATCAAACTAATAACCACTAATTCAATTCAATCAATACCAATATCCACATCCTACTTCATTCTTCCAAATAATTTAATTCAATTAAATCAATTCTAATCTCAACATTTCACTTCAATCTTTCAATTTAATTACCAACAATACTCAATAATTATATAAATAACAATTAATTCAATTCAATTATCTCATTTAATCACTTAATTCCAATAAACTATTTACCTAAATTCTTACAAATAAAATCATAATTCACTATCTATGCACAATTAGAAGTTGGGATTTATACCATATGGCTCGGTTTAATGAGTCGAAGCTTCTGTCCGAATTTGTCGATTTTGGAGGTCGCCGAAATCCAGTCGCCGGAAAATTCCCACGACGACTAAATCACAATCTGAAGATATCATCGGTTAGCTTATGATGTGAGGAGTTTGAATATAACTTTTGTTTCCCATAGTCCGCTGGAAAATAGGCAGAAACAGTGTCGGCAGCCGTTGATGTCGCTGGATTCTGATCAATAAAAAGATTACCTAAAATTAATAAACAATATACCAAATCAAAGCTGGAAACATAAGGGATTTAACCATACCAATTTTGTTAAAAATGGAGATTGAAAAGTCATCGGAAAATGGCTTAGAAGTTTCGACCGGTGAAAGTTTTGAGGGAGCGTGCGCCATCGTCCAGTGGCTGTGGGCGACAGGCTTCTACTGGTCGATGGAGTGGCAGGCGCTCTTCCTTCT
Source organism: Reutealis trisperma (assembly GCA_947687605.1). Classification (NCBI taxonomy): domain Eukaryota; kingdom Viridiplantae; phylum Streptophyta; class Magnoliopsida; order Malpighiales; family Euphorbiaceae; genus Reutealis; species Reutealis trisperma. The sequence continues at coordinate 13,062 of CANTUT010000627.1, read as the reverse complement.
AGTACGTCGCGTATCCATTGGCAGTGGCCAGAGGGCGATGGTCTGGCAGTGCCGTGCCTCTCTCTCTATCTCTCTCCCCCCTCTACCTCTGCTTCTCTGTTTGTATCCATTCCCCTCTGTTTCTATTTCTTCTTCTACTGCCCATATGGGCTATACCGACTTTGGTTTCATTTCTTTTTTTTTCTCATATATATATATATATATATATATACACACACACACACTAACTTTAATAATAATAATAATTGTCATATAAATTCTAAAACAGTAATTTTAACCAAAATATTAATTTCATCATATTATCCAATAATTATAATATAAAAATCATAATATATAACTTCAAATGTTAATTACATAAATTTCTATATTTTATAATAAAATTCCAATTTCTTTAATTTAAAATTTTATCAATTTGGTAAATAATAAATCAATAATTCATTTAATAAAATATTCTCTTAAAAATATTAACATAATAATATAATACATCAATATCTTTTCAATTATCAATTTTAAATTTGAAATAATTTTCTACTATTTTGAATACTCATATAACCATATTTATAAATCATATATATAATATCAAATATCATTATGAGTTTAACTTATCAATATCAATATAATAATGATATAAATAAATATCAATATCAATATCAACATTCAAATGGAAATTTATAAATATCCATAATTTTGAATATCAATATAAATATAACAATGAAGGAAAATAATTTCCATATAAAATTATTACTTTAAAACATTTATATTCAAATCATTTGAATATTTAAAAAATATTTATTTTCAATTTGGCCACGTATTACGATGCTAAATGGGTATCTTCACTCGTATACTGTACATATATCCTATATAGAGTTGGGATATTACAACAATGTTAGCTAACCATTTAGTATATTGAACTTCTTTAATGAATTTAGCTTCCATTAGCTTGTCTATTTCTACATCAATTACTGCTTACCTCTTTACCCCATAACATCTCTTTTTCTGTTTTATAGGCTTCAATGTTGGATCAACATTAAGCTGGTGTGTGATGATCTTTAGGTTTAGTCCTTTCATTTCTAAAGAAGTCTATACAAAGGTCAATAAACTTTTCCTAAGGAAGTGATGGACTTTTATTTTCTATTTATCAGTCAGAGATCATCAAGAATCTCTCTGGTTCTTCTTCTCTGATGGGAAACTTTTCGAACTCCTATACTAGCTCTATTCTTTGAGGTGGAATTTTATTTGCCTTTCTTCCTACTTCGATCATGCTACTTCTTCAAAATCAACAATCTGCTTTCTTCTTTTCCTTTCTTACTCTATCTTTTCCTCTTCTCTTTGCCAGATCACAAACATATAGGACTATCCTTTTATGGGCTTAGGAATAGTCATCCTCAACCTTCTTATGTTTACTAAGGCATCCAATTCATATAGTAATGGAATTCCCAATAACAGACTGTAAGTAAGTAGGACCCAAACTATTATAAATGTGGTCATTACTACAACGTGATATGGAGCACTACCAATGGTAAAGGAAAAATTTATTACTCCCAGTATTGACACTTCAGACCCATCCAATGTTCAGACTAGGTTGCTTAAATCTTCCAAATCTTCTTCTTTCAATCTCATCTTCTTCTATGCTTTAGTTGTTATCAATTTCAAAGAGCTTTTATCATCCATTATGATCTTCTTGACTACAAAGTTGGCAATAACTGCTTGGATGACTATGGGATCTGTATGTGGAACCCTTAGTCTAGTACTATCTTCTCTATCAAATCACATCCTTGCTCCACTTAATAGACGAACTCTGACTCTTTGCCCCTTTTAGCCAAAGCCTTAACATTATTCCTACTGATAGGTGTTTCACTTGGCCCTCTAATCAAGCAATTTATGGTTTTAGCTGAACCATCATTAGTGATCTGCTTATCTTTGTCTCTACTTAATTCTACTTCTTTTCTATCTCCCTTCTTCTCCTTCACAAATTGACCTAGATATCCTTGTTTGATAAGTCTTTTTATATCTTCCATCAATGATTGATAGTCATTTGTGCTGTGACCACGAGCATTATAGAAGAGGTAGTACTTAATTTTGTTTATGAGCTCTGGCTTCTGCCTTGGCATATGCCTAGCCCACATGCTCTAATCTTAAAAAGATTTGAACACATCAACTGGTGTGATATTAAGGTGAGTAAGCTTTAAAGCATCAAAGTGATGTGGTCTTCTAGGGCCTTTCTCCTACACCCTCCTTTTTGTTCTTTTTTAAAGGCTCCCCCTTCTTTCTTTATCTTTGTTTCTTCTCTTCCTAGGTGTAAGTCTCAGTCCTCTTCCTCTTCGAAAACTTATTAGAGCAATAGTTATCATCTTGTTGGATATATATTTAGGGAATGGCTATGGCACACAAAGACTCAAAATAATCCGTATAGGTGGTCTTATTCTAAAGTGCTTCGATAGCTATAGCTTGACAAAGTCTTTACTTTTAAGGCTTCTCTGCTAAAGAAAGCCATGTAATCTCCAAGTGCTTTACCTTTTGTCTAAGTTATTTGTTCTAAATATTGGGTCCTCCTCTTTATTGGGATACTTGCAGCGAACCGATGTATAAAATTTTCAACAAGTTACCTGAATGAATCGATTGTTCCTTCCTCCAATCCATTAAACCATCTCATTGTTACTCCTTTTAAACCTCTAAAGGCTCGGCATAACACTTCATCATTAGTGGTCTGGAGTTACATAATGTGCTCATAATCCATGACATGAACTCTGGGGTCAGACTCCCTATTATATACCTAAATAGTAGGCTATTTAAATTTCTCTGGCATTTTGAAGTCTTTAATCTTCTTCGCAAATGGTGATTTAAGGGCAAGTGTCAGGGTTTTATCCATTGTCTTCTTCCCTTTATCTTTGCCTAGCTCTTCTAAGGCTTTCCTAACCGCTTCACTTACATCCTATTGCCTGTGCTTACTAGTCTTCTCTTAACCCCTTATCTTTATGATTCCTTTTATGAGAGGAAGAGGTGGATTGTGATTTTTTATTATGATTTTTCTAAACCTCCTCTCTTCCCTCTTCCAAAGCACCTATCTCAGTTTTCACCATCTCTTCCCCTTTCTGAGTGCTTGTCAAGGCCTCCACCATCCCTTCCCTTTTTCATTTCTCATGTCACCTCCTTGACTAGTTGGTCCTTCTTCATCCCCTTTCTAGCGATGAGAACATCTTCCGTCTTTGGAACATTCACCATGCACACTCATTTTAGGCGCACGTGAGCGCTCTTCTCATGGTGGAGGAGTTCTATCTCTACCCACTTGGCCTATTACTAACCTAATTATTGCTCATCCTTACCGTTTTGAATCATTGTTACCTTGACTTCTAAAAGTAGTAAAAAGACTATGGAAAGGTTAGGCGTCTATTCACAGGTGTTCTTGGGTCAGTTTCATATAATAAGCTAATATGAGGTGCCATAAAGGTATGAGGTTGGTGCATGGCTTATGTGTAGTAGCTACAACTTTTAGGAACTGCATGGCAGATATGAGTTCAAGAGTTAACGAGTTAGTGGGGCTGTGCTGGGACCTACTGCATTTTGTTGAGTAAATAGTGCACTCAAGTGTTGCAAAAAAATTGTTAAGTCCACTGTTTGAGGAGTCTAAGCAGTTTTGGGTGGGGTAAAGTGGGTTTCATAAGGATTTGTGTTTGTTGGTGGGGTAATTTGAATGAGTGTAGGGTTTATAGGTAGAGAAGATGGTTCTTTTTGTTATGATTGGCCATTGTGATGTATAAGGAATCTATGAGAGACTTTTTTGTAAGCTAAAAGTTATTTTTTAGAGCTATAATGGTGAACAATAGTCAACTCAAAGACAAGAAATACAAGCTAGTGTAGCAAGCCTCAAAGAATAAATAGAGGATTGGGCTGGACTTTTGGACTTAAAGCTTGTTCTTGGCAAGATGTCTTGGACTTAGCCTACAAAAGGAAGAAAACATCAAAGGGTCAAGTCTTGACTTGGCAAAGCCGCTCGGATGCCTAAGTTAGTTACAACAATGGAGGTCTTGGTCTTGAGGAAGAAGATAGCTTCCTATATACCAAAAATATTTGAGAGAAAAAAAAAAGATGATAATATAGAGAGTATGCTACGTGAAATGAGTGCTATTTTTGCCTTTTATACTAGGTGGAATCTTTCTTTTAGCTATAGTTAAGTGATGTGACTAGGAAATATGCCCTGCTATGACAGATTAAATGGTGTCTAGGCCATCATGACTTTGTATCTCATGTGTGGATACTAGAGTCGCTCTATATCTGACATGAAAAGGATAGTTGGTCCAAAACCAAGGATAGGACAAGCCACTTTCTAATATGGAGCTCTTCATATCCTAAGGCTCTTCGTCTTTGACCATTTGGTTCATGGAGAAATCCTAGTTGAAAAAGTATAGCTGAAGGAGTACTCTAACTAGTCTTCCTCAACTAGTTCTCTTCGACCAATGTAAGAGTGCGGACGCTTAGCTGGGCTCTATGGTCCATATGTGGGCAAAGTGCTTGTTGGACCTCACATGGTCAGAGAACTTATTAGACTTGTCCAACTGCAATTAGGTTCCTCGAAAGAGTGGTCTCAAGATCGTTCAGGGCTAATTATGCCCAAATACCAAATCTAAATTTTATCCTTTTCATATATTTCAAAAAAAATAAAATAAAATAAAATAAAATAAAATAAAAAAGAGCTAAATCAAAAAAAAAAATTTATTCTCCTGAAATGTTTGCTTTTGGATAGAGTTGGCAAATAGGTCAAATTGTGTCATATTGAGTTTAGGTAATTTTGGGTTGTAGATAGATTAAGTCGAGAAATGACAATAAGTTAAATCTCAAAAATGATTTTGGATCAAATTTGAGAAAATTTGTCGGATTATCTCAAATTGTATTTTTAATTAATTTTTTTAAAATAAGTTTGACATGTATTAAAATTTTTTAATTTATAATAATTTATTTCTAGTTAAATGAAACTTATTTTAGGTCAGTCAAACTAATTATATGATTTTGATATGATAATTTTGAATTTTATGTAAAATGAAATGCATTATAGATTTAAATTGATAAATGAATTAATATTTATCACCTCGATTTTTGGTGAGAATTTTAAACATTTTCACGCATGAGTAATATAGGAAAATTGATTGATGAGAAATATTTTTTTAATAATGGACTGAGTTAAACTATTGTTTATCCTTAAAAAAATAGCTATTAAGAATTTATAGCTTCCTCTCATGCAAAATTAGAATCGAAAACGTAAGAAATTTTGCAATATTGTTTAAATTCTAAAATATAAGTTTCAACTTTTTTTTTTTTATTTTGAAGGAATAGTTTCAACTAATTTTTAATATTGTAGTTACATAATAATTTAATGTTGTTTTGGAAAATATTTTCCCAAATTAATAAGTTAATATAAAAAATAAATAAAAAATAAAAGAGACAGAGAGGATTTGTCATTTAGAAGAATAGAAAGGAAGACTGGGAGAGGAAAGGAAGGAGGAATGCGTGCACGTGCAGAACTGTCATACAGTGTGGGGTCTCAAACGCGTGGTTCCCACACGGCAC
>CANTUT010000626.1:330000-370000 GCA_947687605.1 Reutealis trisperma | reverse complement strand
AGGAATCTAATTCTGAAATTGACACATAAATAGAAAATCCAAAATTACAAAACTTAGAAAATTTAGGAAAGTTTTAGGAGATTTTTTATTTGTCTCATGAGAAATAACTTCTCAAAAATAGTTGATAAGAATAACTCATGGTTTTCCAAATGATTTCAAAATAGATATTGTTGCCTTATTTGATATTGGTGCAGATTTAAATCACATAAAAATGGGCATAGTACCAAAAGGATTTCATTAGAAGACAAATGAAAAATTTTTAGCTACAAATAATTCCAAATTAACCACAAAAGGAAAAACATAAGTTTTTGTGGGTTAATAGAAAGATTACAATGAAAAATCTTTTTGGATTAGTATAAGATATATAACAATGATAATTTTAGGGACTCCTTTCATTAACTTGAAAACTCCATATAAAGTCAATGATGATAGCATCTCCACCAAAACCAAAAATATAAAGCTTGTTTTTCCCTTTTTAGAAAAACCCAAAATTAGAAATCTCAATCTTATAAAAGCCTTCTTTATTTATAATTTTGATATAAATGCTTTCATAAAATGAAAAACACACACATCTTTTTCACCTCAAGCAAAATGTCTCTTTACAATTCAAAGCCAATTACAAAACAATTTGGTAAAAGAAAAGATATATGATTTTCAAAAATAAATTGAAAAAGAAATTTAAGATTTATGATTTTCAAAAATAAATTGAAAAAGAAATTTACTCTGATGTACCAAATATCTTTTGATAAGAAAACAACATATTGTTTATTCACCCTATGAGACAACTTTTGATGAAAGACAAATCCCTACAAAAGTCAAACCTATTCAAATGAATGTTGAACTATAACAACACTGTAGGACTATAGGTTTGAAACATACATATATATATATATATACACACACACAAGGAAAGAGGCAAAAGAAAATACAAATTACATATATATACATATTACAAAAATGGAAAAATAAAAAAAAATACAAATGACATATATACATATTGCAAAAAATGGAAAACAAAAAAGAAAAAAATTACAATTGCTAATTTTTGTAAATTACAAATTAAAGAAAAAAAAAAGAACCCGCATGCAAAGAAACGACTAAGAAAATGATCGATGACATCCAAGTTTTGATAGAAATCGATAGTGATTAGCAGTGGCAAAACAACAAAGAAAGCAAAATTTAAATGAAATGCAAAATAAAAAAAAATCCAAAATCAAAGAAAAACATAACAAAAAAACCTCCTTCAATGGTCATTAACGATGGCAAAACAGCAACGATCGAGACAAAGATAGAGATCTCAAAGAGAGAAAGAGAGAGAGAGAGAGAGAGAGAGAGAAATAGAGATGAAAATGAAATAGAAGAAAAGAAGTTGAAAAATTATATTGGCAATTTACCAACAGATCATTGACGATGTGAACTCTCGATTTTGCACTCTCATGATGTTGTTGTAATTTGACATTTGTTAAGGTTAGTATAATATACAGAATCAATAAAACAATCCCACTAACCAAATAGCAGGCAAAGATCAAAAGGGGAGCCCCGAAGAAAAATTGGGCTTCCAGGCATAATACTACAAGGACAAGGATACTCAATTTTTTAATACTAACTAGTATCATTTTGATCCTGACTAGACATTCGATACCAGACAATATTTTTCAGAAATCGACCAACTCTTCTCCAAGGTTAACTGCCAAATTGCCCAATAATTAATTTTGAAACTATTGACATTAATGGGTAATTTTTCAAAATTCAGAAAGTCCTAAAAATTGATCCAAAAATCTAAAAACCCAAGTTGTGCCATGTGTCATGGTGGCTGTCTATCAACGAAGCCTATGGCAGTTGCCGAACATGTTGAAGGCCTCCACCAGTCTCCCAGCAGATGCACCAAGTCAGCTGGTGAGTTCGCTAACAAGCTAGATTGGCTGGTAGACATGCCAAATAGGCTGACTTATTCACTAACCTCCCCGGCAATTGGTCCTTCTATTTACCCTGAAATTCTGATTTTGTCCTCACTAGCCCAATTTTCAGCCACAAAAATTTCATCCTTTTGGTTGTAATGCATCAAAGTTTGCCAGGCATACTGGATAGTTGTCACCATTAAGTTTGATTAAGACTTGAGTGGCAGCATTGAGAACTATCACACTAGAGGGAAGTTGAGTTGATGAAGTGGAGGTTGTAGTGATTTGATTAGAAGCCATTAAAAAAAAAAAAAAAATTGTTAGAGTTTAGATGGCTCTAATGCTATATAAGAAAATGATATGAAAAAAATGGTTATATTTTTCACTTACAAATTGAATATGATTCTGAACTCTTATATACAGAGTTTTCAGTTACAAATGGTAAGAGATAAACTTAAAAAAGGAAAAGATATTTGTTACAACAGATAAGATAACTATGACAGAAAAGAATGACTTAAAAATTCTCATTACATATTAAAACAAACTCTATTTGTTTAAGAGCTAGTTTCTCTATTACAGTCTATATCAAATATGAAATATGTTTGCTAGTTAATGAGCAAAACCTTCATTATGCTAAAAAGTTTATTTTCCAATTTCACAACGAATAGGTTCTTTTGTAAAATTATTTTAGCTTCTAGTTAAGAGTATTTTAATATTATGTTAAGTAAATATATTATTAACATTTCTTCTGCAAATTTTGCTTGCAACCAACAATCCATGAAGGATAATAAAAATTATGCCCTTATTGAAATGTTAAACCGTGATAGAGAATATTGGGAGATTAAGATAAGAATTTCATTATTACAGGATATGAACTTCCAAAATGACAAAAAATTGATGAGCACTTAGATGATCCTCACTTTTTATTGGTAAGTTCTTTTCTATATTGTTTTAGACTATTAAATAAAATTTTTACCATAAATAAAATTTTTACTAAATTATATATAGAGAGAGAGAGAGAGGCAAACTATATTCATGCAATAATTAATAAGAATTTAACATATCAATTTCGTTCTATTTTGAAAAAAAAAAGTCAGATTTATTTGATTAAAGATTTTAACATCATAGATAACAAAGAAAATTATCGCATTGTAAGTAATGATAAGTATATGATGAGATTTCTAAGCAAAAAACAGTGGTGAAATAGTTTGACATAGTTGATCCTAATACACAAAGACACATGTTTGATTTTTTTTTAATTTTGAAAATCTTGAAAAACGCTGTGGCAAAACCCCTACCTTGACATGTATTTTATACTTTTTGGTTTGAATGTTTATTTTTATTTTTTTAAATCAGTATATTGTAGGTAGTTAAATATATATTTGTTATGCTCTTCTTAATTTTTTTCCAAAAAGTAGACATTATTGGCATGCTAAATGGAGAGAATGAAGTTGATAAAAAAAAAAAATGAGATAATCATGTTTTAACTTTGGTATTGGTTTTTATCATGTTTTAACTTTGGTATTAGTTTTTCATTATAATTTGTATAATTTTTTAATAATTCTTTTAAATTTTTTACTTTGTCGTTGAATAAAATTCAAATAACTTTTTGGAATGAGTTGATTCAGGTTTATAATGAGCAAAAAGCACTATTAAATAATAACACTAAAACTGTAGTTTTTACTTCAACATTAGTTAAAGAGTTCAATAGTGAGTATTTTTTTTTAATTCTGCTCTCAATATTATTAGTTGTTTAATTATGATGGGAATATAAATATGACATCAATCTATGCAGAAATATTTGTATTTACCCACCTAAAAATATTAATTTTGTTGTCAATTTAGAAAAATCATATACTAGCCTATTTTTCATTGTTTAAATCTCTCATATATTTAGTCTGACAAATTACCATATCTTAATAAGTAGTATTTTCATCTATATGGAAGGTTTCTATTAGAAATTCATTTTTTATAATGATTTTAGAATGTGTTTAGTAGACCGTAATGAGATGTAATGTAATGTAATCAAATTAATTTTTAATATAACTTTATATTAGAAATTCGTTTGATTACATTATGTTATATATGATTACGGTCTTAGTGTCATTTATCATTGTGGAGGTACATATTTTTACTGATCTAGATTTTTTCCATATTGAGAGAAATTTAATCTCACAATTACTACAGGTCTCTTTTCCCTTGACTTTAGTTTCATATCTTTCTCTTGTAATTACCATGTCATTAATATTATTTTCATTTGCATAGAGAACACTTATATCTCCACTTCAAAATCAACTAAAATTTATATCAATCTAGATATATCTAAAATGGAAGAGTTCAGAATCATGTACTAATTTATATACACATAATTGTCATTAAAATAATTAGCATACATAATTTTTCTCAAAAAGGTACTAACACTTCATATTTTATTGGAAAGAAGATTTGATAATAAGTGCCAAATGATTAAGAAATTAAGCCTAACTAAACAATCTTTTGGCAATCAAAGGATTTACGAAATGACAAGAAATATTTAACAAATTTTAAGCTCATTCTAAAAACAAAGAGATATGCAGTCAAGATTATAATGATATGTTGATAGCAATCAATATGATTTGGTGGTGGTTCAAAATAAAAAATGCAAATTACAAATAGAAGTGAAATCATTCATAAGTTTAATTATATAAGCCTACATAATTTTTAGGTGCATAGCATGGGTATTATGCTAATTTAAATATATAATAAATATATTATGTAAAATTTATTATAATTAGTATAATTAAATATGATGATTAAGTAATTATATATTAAAAATTATAATATAAATAAATAAATTTATTTTCTTTGTTATAATTCATTTTTATTATATACCCCCTCCGTCCCATTTTATTTGGAACATAAAATTTAAAAGTGTATTAAATAGTATGCTATTTTTTCTTTTATGCCCTTTATTAATCACAATCCTTACATTTTCCTATAAATTTTATGAAAAAAGTTGAATTAATATCTAATGACAAAATAGATATAAGGAGAAAAAAGGTGTTAAAAATAAAAATGGAACATACTTTTTAAAAATAAAAATAAAAATGGAACGAAATAGATTTTAACACAGTGTACACTAATCGATGAAATAATACCGTTTAAATATCATATTAGGTAAAGACTTAGTGTATAAATCTGTTAGGTTGTCACTCGAGCAAATTTGGTGGTTATCTCTTCTGAAACTCATGTATATACAAGAATTTGGGTGAAGTTTATATGTTAACTTATCATCCTTGATATACTCACCTTTAATTTGTGCAATGCAAATTACATTATTCTCAAAACACAATGGGAGTATTTTTAATGAGATACTTCAAGACTTTAAAAAAACCTTTATAAAATTGCAATACTACCATAAGTTAATACATAGGCAATCCAAGATATACTATTGTGGAGATCAAGCAAATAACCAATATCTACATATATATCAATTTCAAATCTGAATTAATCAAAATATAATCATAATATTAATAGTACACTGAAAATAATATTTTACACCACTCTAATATCTCTTAATAGGTATAGAGCTATACATAACTAGGAATTTATTTTACAAATACAATTTCAGGCCTAGTAAAATTTTGCAAGATACATGAATGCACGTATGTACTTCAAGACCAAATTAATAGCTCTTTATTATCATCTTTAGGTCTAAAAGGATTTCTCTTCATTTCCAGTGAGCAGACCACCAATTGTGTGCTTAAGAGAAAAGATTTATCCATACAAAATTGCTTAAATACCTTTTCCACATAAGTAGACTAGTGTATTAGGACTCCTTGATAATCGGTTTGCAAGCCAATACAAAATTTTAATTCCTTTAAATTTTTCATTTCAAAATCACTCTTCAAATAGAAACATGCTTCTTTGAGTTTGTTAAGAATCACAATCATATTTAAATCATCAACATATACTACAATAATAATATTTACCATTCTATGGTCTTTTTTTAATACAAATTGACATAGTGCATTATTCACATATATTTCTTTCAATAAGAATTTACTCAAACAATTATACCACATGTCCATATTGCTTTAATCCATATATGGATTTTTGTAATCTGATGAGATATATATCACATATTTAATGTGCATTCATTTTTTATATCTTTAGTCCTTTTGAGACTCTTATGTAAATATCATTTTCATAAGGCGTATAATAAGCCTTTTTTTAACTGCTATATTAATCAAATAACGGAACATGATCATTTCTATAATAAGAGAATTAGTTTTCTCATAGTTAATAATAGGGCGAGTTTATCTCTGTTTTAATTGTCTCTTTCTACGATGATCAATCATATTTATGTTAATATTCAGTTATACTTATAGATTATGGATTCAGATTTTCTCTTGAAACAGTAAGAGCTATTGATGAGGCAAATTCATTGTCGAAGATAATCAAATTCGTATTAACTCTTTCTCATATATCACAAAATTAACTGAGATATCATAGTTTTCACTTATATGATCATCAACTCCAGAGACCTGTTCGCACTTTTTGCACCGCAAATATACGGGTCAATTGTAATAAATAGTTTAAATGAGTAAGGGGTTTGTCGATCCCACAAGAAGACGATTTTGATTACCAATATAACAAACTTTCTAATATTTAATCAATCAAAACTTTTGGTGAATAGAATGAATATAATTAAATAAATGAAATAAATGAATAATTTGACTAATGAAAATGAAATGAACTAATTCTTTAAATCTTGATTCAATAACAAACAACCTAGGGTTTAGATTTTAATTGGTTTTCATACAAATGGCTCATTTATACTTATATCAACATTCAATCAAATGGAATTAAAGGTAACTTTCCCTCAATCAAACAAGATCCTCTTTCAAGGCAAATTGCTAATATCCAATTCTAAACTCACACCTACTGTTGTGGTTGCAAGTAGTTAGGTTGGATTCATTAAGTTCTATGGAAAGCTATCATAAACACCACCTAGGCATACTCATATGTCTATGAAGTAACAATCCTAAGTTTATCTTCCCAATGAACTAATGTCATACTTCCACTTTTGCTCCATCATATAGCATCTTAAATTGTGTAAAAGGTGGCCAATCAATCACACACATTAAGCACAAAGAAAGTAATTCAATTCCAATATAACTGAATAATTGATAAAGTATATAAGAATTCCATAAGAATCAACCAAAATCCATCTAAACCCTAGAGAAGATAACTTAGTTACTCATAATTAAATAAATGAAAGAACAAATCCAATGAATCAAATGATAAGGCATGCTTGAATTCAACTAAAGAATAAAATAAAAGTGAGTTAAGAAGACTTCTTGAAAAATGGAAAATTCTGGAAAATTGAAGGTTGAAATTCGTTCTCTTGATGGCTTCCAAACTGATGTGGAAAGTCTCCTTCAACAGCCACTACTCTTCCTTCAACAATCCAGCCCTCCAATTCTGAAGAATCTCTCAAGAGAAGTAGATGAAAACTGGAAATTGTCTAAATCCCTAACTATAATTCTTTTCCAAAGAGAAATTAAAACTGAAAATCTTCTTTAGCCTCTCCGATTCCTTTTCTCTTCCGTTTCTTCCCTTTTTTATTCTTCAAAACCCCTTGCTCTTTGTTTCCTAACTGCTTCCCTTTGATTTTGGTAAAATCCCAGATTTCCAACCCCTTTCCTTTCATGTTTGTTCCTTTTAAAATTTGAAAAATCGGGTTACTGTTCACTGGTGCACAGGCTCATGCACCTTTGCACGGGCTTGTGCACTTTTTGAATTTTTCTTCAAAAAATGGCAGTAGCTAAAAATCGAACGCACAACCCTGTGCATTTTGTGCGCGACCTTGTGCTTTCTGGAATTTCTTCATTTTTGTTCCAATTTTGCCCTGAATTCAACAATCTCAACCAAAGCATATTAAAATCACAAGGGAAAGTAAATCAATGGGAATTTAGGATATTTCATTCAAAAAACCAAGCAAATTACTGTTAAATTAGGGGAGAAATCCTAGGATTATTTAAGTAAATATTTAGCACATCAAGACCATATCTAAAGGATCTAATTATTCCATTATCTCAGTCTATGTCTCATAATTGGCTAAAGCTCTTTGACTGAGATCTTCCTCTTTATGAGATTTATCTTCAAGAGATTTTATAAGTGATGCTACTTTTCTTTTCCATAGATTTTATCTTTAGTTTCAATTTACTATTTATGCTTCTGGACTGTAGTGAGATTGATTGATTTTCTATTTACAATTGAAACCACAACCTCTTACTAGAGTATTAGCAGCTGTAATATGAGACTTTGTCACTCTTTTTAGCATCTATAAATGCATTTGACAGTTAAATTGTAATTTATCGCAACTGTTATTATTTTTATAAACTTCTTGTTCACTCTAACTTGTACATGAATCAAAATTGTTTAAAGAGTTTTTCTTCTAATAAATTTCTTAATATTTTTTAGCACTGCAAGTGTTTTTTCTCCCCTTAATGTCCAGAAATATGCCTCATCAAAATAAATTCCACGTCTCTTATATGGACCCATTTTTGCACATTGAGATAGTGATATTAATATATTTATGGCACAACTAAAAATTTCCAGATGAAGAATATTAGGCTCACACCATTGTACAAGTTTCAAAGTAGAGTATATATGAAATGCATAATGATATTCCTGCGAAACCTTCAATGTTTAATTATTGAACTATAAGTTCAATACTTAAACTCTAGGTTCAACGCAATTTGTTGTATATGCATATTGGGAATAAAACAATAATAAATCATAATGCACAACTCATTGATAAAATATAATCCAATTAAAATGTAAAGAAATTAAAAGCAAAATCCAAAATAACAAAAATGTAAAATCCTTGCCAATTACTCCTTCAGGGAGTTTACATAAAATCACCAATATTGAATTAAATTGTATCTTTTATATGCGTTGTTACTCTTCCAGAGTTCTCATGATCTACCAAATAATTTATAGTATTCACTTTATGGAATGCAATTATATTAGTGGGTATTATTTGATGATTTCTTATTAGCAATTATTCTTTGCAAATACTTAAAAATAAACAATATTTGTAAATTTTCACTTTTTATACTACTGCTGCAGGAGCATGTTATAGGTATGAAGAGTAGTATATGTCTTCTCTAACATATCATATTCTACAATTTTATCACAACACAATTTCAGTTATAAAGTGATTCTAACCATGATTGAATTGTATTATGAAACAAACTTAAAATATTTTAAGCATATGTTTAGCCAGTCATATTGAGCTTGTGGTAGGATACAACTTTTAAATGATCATATCTATCTTTAAAGTTCTTCTACATAATAAAAAAAATCTTGAATAGTGTGATATTTAACTTTTAAATCCTCACTTAAATGAGGTTTAAGTATGATCATATATAACTTTTATCTTGTTTTGATTTTAATCACAAATTAAAATAAGGCACCATAAAAATTTATCACAAAATTTTATTTTGATGTTATATTTTTTCAACTTGAACCATAGTATTCATAAATTAAACAGTTTAACTCTTTAAAGTCGATCAAGTATATATAATATGTGTACTTTAACTTTGATTAGATCCATAATGAATTCTATCTCATGAATTTATTTTAATAAATGTAATGAAATCATATCAATACAAAATCAATCATTAATAATTATGCTAAATAGGCACAAGTCAAGAGCAATATCAAACTTAAAAAAATCAATTTTAAACTTTTTTTTTTTTTACAAAATTAGAGACATACAGCTCTAATAAATATATTTTTATTCAATGATAAAGTATTAACATTCTTTCAACATAAAATAACTAGATCAAAAAATAATTAAATTTTGAATATTTTTAACAAAATCATTATTGAAAAATAATAAATCCAAGCCACAGTAACGGAAAAAAAAATTTAGCAATTTAATAATCAAATAGAACATTTGAATTAACAATATAATATATGATTAAAAAAACTTTTCAATTAAAATGCCACTAAGAAAACTAGAAGATAAATAATTAATTAAAATCAATTCAAAAATTTCAGCATTTAGTATCCATAATAAATAATTCTTACTCATGATATCGAGAGCCATAAATTAACATTGTCTTACTAAATAGGATCATAATAAAATTAGTCATTCAAAAAATTATAGACAATTTATTTAATTCTTCAGGAATGTAGAATATCAGTTCTTTAATAAATTATGATATTTAGTTTTTCAAGAACTTAAAATGCCAATTTTTCAAGAATTTATGTTTTATTTATTTATTTATTTGATTACTTCTTCAGGAACTGTAGAGAATATTTATTTTTCAGGAACTGTAGAGAATACCAGTTTTTCTATAATTATTATTAGTTTTTTAGAACTATAATTATTACTAGTTCTTTAGAAACTATTGAGATTATTAGTTTTTCAGGAACTGCAGAAATTATTAGATCTTCAGAAACTGTAATTATTACTAGTTCTTCATAAATTATAGAGATTATTAGTTTTTCGGGAACTGTAAAGATTATATTAATTCTTCAGAAATTTATACCTTAGTTATTTATTTAATTAATTTTTCAGAAATTATAAATAATATTAGTTTTTCAGGAATTAGAATTTAAAACATAATATTAATTTTTCAGGAATTAGAATTTAATTAATTAATCATCAAATCTTTATAAATCTCAAAAAAGTGATTTGATGTTTTTAATTAATTATTCAGAATATTTAGTTAATTAATTTAAAATCTTTATGAACAATAAAAAAAAATGATTAACTATTCTCCAAAAAAAAAAAAAATCGTAAGTATATTCCAAATTTTTTTCTATGGTCTAGCTATTAATTTATATATTGAGTTACAGTAGTTTTAATTTTTTTTTAAATTGTATTTGATAAAGAAATGAACACATAAATATTAATAATAATAGTAATTAATTAGATAAAAATTATTTACCATAAATATTGAATATTATTTTTTCAAATTTTTCATCTTAACTGAGTTGTACTACACTACATAATTATGAACAGTATTGTAAAACGATTAGTACTGATAATTTGTTATAAAATAAAAAATAATTATAGAGAATAGAGAAAAAAGAGAATAATTTCTATGTGCATCTTCACGATTGTAACACCTATTTATAAGTGTAAAAAGTTACAAAAATAAGAATACAAATAGAGTTTTATTTATATGAGAATATATATTTATAAAGATAAAATAAATGTCTAATTTTATTACATCACTTAAATATTATCACAACAATTTTTAAAAGATAATAAAAATAATTTATTGAATGTAAGCTTAAAACATACAAATCGAATAAATTTTTGTACGCTAATATTCTTAAAAATATTAAATAAAAACTCTATACACATTGCGGCAATACTCTTGTGAATACTAAATCAAAAGCTTATAAACTTCTTATATTTAATATTTTTAAACCTAATTTGCTTGCGGAATCAATAAAGGTGGTTTTTATAAGTACTAGGTCAAATCGAACTCAAATCAAAATTATAATCATAAATAAATTAAAATAAATTTTCAATATAATAAAAATTTCCTAGAACTTTTTCAAATAATATAGATAATAGTTTTAATATCTTTTAGGTATATTAAATATATTGAATGTAAGCTTAAAAGATAATAAAAAATAAATTATTTTAAAAAATAATTAAGGGCATATCGGTGTAAATGAATTTTACAATTTTTAGAATTCAATTATAATTTCACATGAAAATTTATTTATAATCCTATATTTTTAATTCTATGTAATTAATTATGCTTGGATCAAATCCCCTAAAAATTTATAAATTTATGAATTCTAAATTTTTTCTTTTTAAAAATAAAAAGAGTATAAATTATTAATGAAATTTATTTGTAGATAAACTGAATTCCATGTATAACTATAATTATTTAAGTGTTTAATTTGATGTATGATTAATAAAGAATAGTATTTAACTTGATGGAAGGTCTCATAAATTATGTGAGTAGGTTATGGGTTCTATTATCTACAATTGCAATATATCTTAATATTTTTAATAATTAAAATGAAATTATTTATTGCACCTTTATACTAAGATGGTTATCACTTATATTTATATAAGATGATTCCCACTTAAATGTAAGAGAAGGTGTAGTAATTTTATTTGCATGGAGTATATCTAATAAATTTTTTAGTAAAAGATATCTACTTTTTATTATTTTTTATTATATCTAAATTGAGCAAAAAGTTCATAAATTCGTATACACGTGAGCTTATAAGTGGATAAATATTAAAATCTATATAAATAAAATTAATTAACTTTTGCAATACATATAAATTTATAAATAGATAAATATTAAAATGTACTTATACAAAATCAATCAATTAGCTTTGGCTAATTTTGAATATTCAACTATTTATATATACTTTAATTATTTCATATATTTAATGTGGGGATTTAATTTTCAATACAACCTTTCACATTATGTCAAATTATCTTATGGTCCAACATTAATGAATTATTTGACTCTTATTTATAAATAGATTGCTAACATCTCTTTATTAATTTCAATTCATCATCAATTCAACAATTATGACATCAATATGAATCGTAGGATCAGCTGGATTGAACAATGCTCAAGAAGCAATATTGTTTTTTTTTTTTTTGCCAATAAATTCTTCTCTATTTTAAAAAGCCGAATGAATATTTTCACTCCTCAATTTGTCACTGTTGATTATTTTAGTCCATAAACTTCAAAATTTACCAATTTCACACTTAAAGTTACAATTTTAACTATATACTACCCTATTGTCCAAATTGACGGTGCGTTACCTCACATGTGATGACGTGTAAAAATCTCTGACACATTTTGATTTTATTGTTGAACTGGCCATGTATTGTTTCAAAAATAAAAATCCAAAATAGAAAATAGTTTGTTTTTTCATTCATTTTTTCAATAAATACAAATAATGACAAGAATCAATCAATCTATTTTTTTTTTTTGGAGGAATTTTAAGTTCTTAGAACCAATTTCTCCTTGTCCGTCAATAATTAATTAAATGGAAAAGGAAAAGCTCAGATAAGAAATTCAATCATATTTACAAAAAATCTATGCATTTTGCAAGTAAAAGTATAATAAAAAGAAAAAAAGAAAAAAAAATCCAAAAATTGATTGGATTCGCTGGAGCATGTAGAGAGAAAAGATAAATACAATTTATAACAAATTGGATAAAACTTTGATTAAAAAACCATAGCAAAAATATAAAGTATAAAGCCTTGTTCTTGATAATTTTCTCTTTTCAGAGCACAGAGATTTGGTTTTACTAGAAGGGCTTAGATCTCTTACAACCAATGGATGGATTTGGACTTATGTGTGGAATAGTAAATGCATCATCAGTCAATCTTCGCCTTTAATCCATTTGTCTTGCCATTTGTGGACAGTGATGAGATGGGTATAGAGGTGATGGCACTTGAACGACTCAAGCCTCCATGGTTTCCAACAGCAAAGACGCAGTATTGCTGCCAAAATCAACAACTGCAAGCGGTAATATTCCATAGTCAAGCTAAAAACCAAGAAAATTCTCACATCCAAGAAAATATCATTATATAATATCTATGGATTTATGTTTATTCATTTTTTTTTTTTTTTTGTTTGCTTTGTGATTTGATTAGAGTTTCTGCTATTCTAATCTTAAATACCAAAATACCCTCCCTCAATCCTCTTCACTCTCAAACTTTTTAGGTATAAAAAAGTTCAGTTTTTATAGTAATTATCATATCTGTTGTTGGACAAAATTCTTTTTAATTTTCTCTTATTCAATTATTTAATGGAGGGATTGTAGTAATGGTTGGTGGTCCTCTCTTTTTGAATTTTCTTTTTTGGATTTTAATTTCAAAAATAAATGAACAAATAATGCCAAAGATTCCACTTTTGGGATAGCTAATGTAAAATAAAATATAACCTCTCATATCAAAATCCATGCTTTTGAGCTATATATAATATATTAGACTTTATTTTGTATTTGTCTTTGTGGTAGATATTTTTTATTTTCGGTGAGAAATAAAATTGAAAAATTCAAGTTTCTTACGAGATTCTTGGTGGGTATTGTTTCTTGTACTAATTTGCTTGAAAATTTGATGCTTTGAAATTGCAATGATTTCATAGCTTTGAAATCCAATAATCAAGATTCACCACAAGCTAAATAAGTTCTTATCAATTTGATTTTAAGAGACGGGTTCCAGTGAAAATGTTAACTGCCAAATTGCCTGATAATTAATTTCGAATCTATTGACACTAATTGGTAATTTTTCAGAATTTAGAAAGTCCCAAAAATTGATCCAAAAATCTAAAAATCCAAGTCGTGCCATGTGTCAAGGGGGCTGTCTGCAAACCAAACCGATGGCAGTTGTAGAACATGCTGAAGGCCTCCACCAACCTCCCAGTAGATCCACCGAGTCAGCTGGTGAGTTCACCAACAAGCTAGATTGGCCGGTAGACACACCAAATAGGCCAGCTTATTCACCAACCTCCCCGGCAGTTGGTCCCCCTATTTACCCTGAAATTTTGATTTTATCCTCACTAGCCCAATTTTCAGCCACAAAAAGCTCATCGCTTTGGTGATAATGCATCAAAGTTTGCTAGTCATGCTGGACAGTTGTCACCATTAAGTTTGATTGAGACTTGAGTGGCAGCGTTGAGAACTATCACACTAGAGGGAAGAAGAGTTGATGAAGCAGAGATTGTAGTGATTTGATTAGAAGCCATTAAAAAGGAAAAAAAAAAAAAACTTGTTAGAATTTAGATGGCTCTGATGCTATAAAAGAAAATGATATGAAAAAAATGTTATATTATTCGCTTACAAATTGAATACAATTCCGAACTCTTATATACAGAGTTTTCAATTACAAATGGTAAGAGATAAACTTAAAAAAGGAAAAGATATTTGTTACAGCAGATAAGATAACTATGATAGAAGAGAATGACTTAAAAATTCCAATTACATATTAAAACAAACTCTATTTGTTTAAGAGTTAGTTTCTCTATTAGAGTCTATAGCAAATATGAAATATATTTGCTAGCTAATGAGCAAAACTTTCATTATGCTAAAAAATTTATTTTCCAAGTTCACAACAAGTAGGTTCTTTTGTAATGTAAGTAGACTAGTGTATTAGGACTCCTTGATAATCGGTTTGCAAGCCAATACAAAATTTTTATTCCTTTAAATTTTTCATTTCAAATTCACTCTTCAAATAGAAACATGCTTCTTTGAGTTTGTTAAGAATCACAATCATATTTAAATCATCAACATATACTACAATAATAATATTTACCATTCTATGGTCTTTTTTTAATACAAATTGACATAGTGCATTATTCACATATATTTCTTTCAATAAGAATTTACTCAAACAATTATACCACATGTCCATATTGCTTTAATCCATATATGGATTTTTGTAATTTGATAAAATATATATCACATATTTAATGTGCATTCATTTTTTATATCTTTAGTCCTTTTGAGACTCTTATCTAAATATCATTGTCATAAGGCGTATAATAAGCCTTTTTTTAACTGCTATATTAATCAAATAACGGAACATGATCATTTCTATAATAAGAGAATTAGTTTTCTCATAGTTAATAAGAGGGCGAGTTTATCTCTGTTTTAATTGTCTCTTTCTATGATGATCAATCATATTTATATTAATATTCAGTTATACTTATAGATTATGGATTTAGATTTTCTCTTGAAACAAGAAGAGCTATTGATGAGGCAAATTCATTGTCGAAGATAATCAAATTTGTATTAACTCTTTCTCATATATCACAAAATTAACTGAGATATCATAGTTTTCACTTATATGATCATCAACTCCAGAGACCTGTTCACACTTTTTGCACTGCAAGTATACGGGTCAATTGTAGCAAATAGTTTAAATGAGTAAGGGGTTTGTCGATCCCACAAGAAGACGATTTTGATTACCAATATAACAAACTTTCTAATATTTAATCAATCAAAACTTTTGGTGAATAGAATGAATATAATTAAACAAATGAAATAAATGAATAATTTGACTAATGAAAATGAAATGAACTAATTCTTTAAATCTTGA
The DNA here is from genome assembly GCA_947687605.1 of Reutealis trisperma. Taxonomy (NCBI): domain Eukaryota; kingdom Viridiplantae; phylum Streptophyta; class Magnoliopsida; order Malpighiales; family Euphorbiaceae; genus Reutealis; species Reutealis trisperma. The sequence continues at coordinate 354,004 of CANTUT010000626.1, read as the reverse complement.
TTCAATAACAAACAACCTAGGGTTTAGATTTTAATTGGTTTTCATACAAATGGCTCATATATACTTATATCAACATTCAATCAAATAGAATTAAAGGTAACTTTCCCTCAATCAAACAAGATCCTCTTTCAAGGCAAATTGTTAATATCCAATTCTAAACTCACACCTACTGTTGTGGTTGCAAGTAGTTAGGTTGGATTCATTGAGTTCTATGGAAAGCTATCATAAACACCACCTAGGCATACCCATATGTCTATGAAGTAACAATCCTAAGTTTATCTTCCCCATGAACTAATGTCATACTTCCACTTTTGCTCCATCATATAGCATCTTAAATTGTGTAAAAGGTGGCCAATCAATCACACACATTAAGCACAAAGAAAGTAATTCAATTCCAATATAACTGAATAATTGATAAAGTATATAAGAATTCCACAAGAATCAACCAAAATCCATCTAAACCCTAGAGAAGATAACTTAGCTACTCATAATTAAATAAATGAAAGAACAAATCCAATGAATCAAATGATAAGGCATGCTTGAATTCAACTAAAGAATAAAATAAAAGTGAGTTAAGAAGACTTCTTGAAAAATGGAAAATTCTGGAAAATTGAAGGTTGAAATTCGTTCTCTTGATGGCTTCCAAACTGATGTGGAAAGTCTCCTTCAACAGCCACTACTCTTCCTTCAACAATCCAGCCCTCCAATTCTGAAGAATCTCTCAAGAGAAATAGATGAAAACTGGAAATTGTCTAAATCCCTAACTATAATTCTTTTCCAAAGAGAAATTAAAACTGAAAATCTTCTTTAGCCTCTTCGATTCCTTTTCTCTTCTGTTTCTTCCCTTTTTTATTATTCAAAACCCCTTGCTCTTTGTTTCCTAACTGCTTCCCTTTGATTTCGGTAAAATCCCATATTTTCAACCCCTTTCCTTTCATGTTTGTTCCTTTTAAAATTTGAAAAATCGGGTTACTGTTCACTGGCGCACAGGCTCGTGCACTTTTGCACAGGCTCGTGCACTTTCTGAATTTTTCTTCAAAAAATGGCAGTAGCTAAAAATCGAACGCACAACCCTGTGCATTTTGTGCGCGACCTTGTGCTTTCTGGAATTTCTTCATTTTTGTTCCAATTTTGCCCTGAATTCAGCAATCTCAACCAAAGCATATTAAAATCACAAGGGAAAGTAAATCAATGGGAATTTAGGATATTTCATTCAAAAAACCAAGCAAATTACTCTTAAATTAGGGGAGAAATCCTAGGATTATTTAAGTAAATATTTAGCACATCAAGACCATATCTAAAGGATCTAATTATTCCATTATCTCAGTTTATGTCTCATAATTGGCTAAAGCTCTTTGACTGAGATCTTCCTCTTTATGAGATTTCTCTTCAAGAGATTTTATAAGTGATGCTACTTTTCTTTTCCATAGATTTTATCTTTAGTTTCAATTTACTATCCATGCTTCTGGAGTGTAGTGAGATTGATTGATTTTCTATTTACAATTGAAACCACAACCTCTTACTAGAGTATTAGCAGCTGTAATATGAGACTTTGTCACTCTTTTTAGCATCTATAAATGCATTTGACAGTTAAATTGTAATTTATCGCAACTGTTGCTATTTTTATAAACTTTTTGTTCACTCTAACTTGTACATGAATCAAAATTGTTTAAAGAGTTTTTCTTCTAATAAATTTCTTAATATTTTTTAGCACTGCAAGTGTTTTTTCTCCCCTTAATGTCCAGAAATATACCTCATTAAAATAAATTCCACGTCTCTTATATGGACCCATTTTTTGCACATTGAGATAGTGATATTAATATATTTATGGCACAACTAAAAATTTCCAGATGAAGAATATTAGGTTCACACCATTGTACAAGTTTCAGAGTAGAGTATATATGAAATGCATAATGATATTCCTGCGAAACCTTCAATGTTTAATTATTGAACTATAAGTTCAATACTTAAACTCTAGGTTCAACGCAATTTGTTGTACATGCATATTGGGAATAAAACAATAATAAATCATAATGCACAACTCATTGATAAAATATAATCCAACTAAAATGTAAAGAAATTAAAAGCAAAATCCAAAATAACAAAAATGTAAAATCCTTGCCAATTACTCCTTCAGGGAGTTTACATAAAATCACCAATATTGAATTAAATTGTATCTTTTATATGCGTTGTTACTCTTCCAGAGTTCTCATGATCTACCAAATAATTTATAGTATTCACTTTATGGAATGCAATTATATTAGTGGGTATTATTTGATGATTTCTTATTAGCAATTATTCTTTGCAAATACTTAAAAATAAACAATATTTGTAAATTTTCACTTTTTATACTACTGCTGCAGGAGCATGTTATAGGTATGAAGAGTAGTATATGTCTTCTCTAACATATCATATTCTACAATTTTATCACAACACAATTTCAGTTATAAAGTGATTCTAACCATGATTGAATTGTATTATGAAACAAACTTAAAATATTTTAGGCATATGTTTAGCCAATCATATTGAGCTTGTGGTAGGATACAACTTTTAAATGATCATATCTATCTTTAAAGTTCTTCTACATAATAAAAAAAATATTGAATAGTGAGATATTTAACTTTTAAATCCTCATCGTACTAATTTGACTTTTTTTTTTTAAGTGCTTATTTGTGGTGCTATGCTCCTTGCTACTTTTGTAAAACGGAAAAACAAAAGAATCGGAATTATAGAGAAGAGAGTATAATACTCTGTAGCCCATATATTATATACACAAAAACGAAAAAACAAAAATCACTCTTTTACGAAAATATGGTTCGCAGGGGCTTGCTTCTTGTTTGTATGATAAACTTGGTTGTGTTTCTCTTGTTTTCATCTGAGATGGTGCTGGCCAAACAAGCCGAGAACCCCAAAACCAGTGAGTTTCTTTATTTCTTATTAAATTAAATGCAACTTGCTAGCGATTATTTGTTAATTAATTATGGTATTAGTATATATATGGAGTAAAGATGCGTGTTTAATTAATTATTTATTGTTTTATGATGGTAAGCTGTAATGAAACGACATAGAATATATTTAAATGTATTTTTTAGTGTATTAAACATTTAATTACGATATAATTCTTTTCATTCTGTACTCTTAATTCGTTATAATTTCATCTTCAAATTAATTTTGTGTATAGAAGATGAGAAGAGTGAGCAGTATGAAAAGAATTTCAAAGAAAGTAAAGCTAATGTTGGAGGACATGGATCAAGAAGAGGCCCACAATACGGGCCTCCCCCCCAATCCCCCCTTCCCCCCCCCCATCTGCAGTCCCCGCAAACCCCCCATCCGCAATCCTCACAAACCTCCCAACCCTCCCTGATGTTCTACAAAAAGAATTGATGTTCTCATATGTGGAATATTCGGTCAAAGATATTATTGCTGGACTAGCAAATAATGATCCATCTTCGTTATTATTGTGTTTACATCTTGTGTGAATAAATCCATATATATATATATATATATATATATATATATATATATATATTGATGTTAGTGAATATTGTATAGATAAATGTAGGTATGTTTTTTCTTTTAAATTTGGTTATAAAGAAGAAGTATTATCATCGTGTGAATTATATGAATATCGAACAATACTATAACTTGTTATAATTCATTTTAAAATATAATTTAAGTTACAAATATTTATATTTTAAATATTAGCATAAGTGCTATATGGTATATAGATAATTTAAATAAATATTATAAGATATCATTTTTTTTAAATTATAGTATTTGTTAGACAGCATAACCTATTTTTTTTTATAAATTATATTCTTAGTATAAGTTGCCTTCTTTTTTTTTTAATTTGACTTTTCATTTTTTATCGATACTTTCATTGTAAATGTTAAAACACTTCTTCACGATGCAACATATAATTATCCATGGTAAATATACATTTATATTATGTATTGTTTGTCCTTGTATTTTATTAATAGTCATTACAAAATAAAGACATATAGATAATTATTTTCTTTTAAAATAAAAAGTATATCCCTCATTTTCAGTTAATGAAAGTGGTACTTTTGGCAACATGACCTGCTTTCCTACATGTTATCCTATTGTTATTTCTGCATGTATAACATTTCTATTGAATTTTTTTGCATACCATCCTTATTTCATGGAGCAATATTATGCGATAATTAACTTTTAATTCCAACTTATGAAATAACAAGTCATTTGGTAACAATATGTGTATAAACTATCTTTCGGTACAATCTACACCTTCTTTTTCTTGTCATATTTGATATTACTGTTTAATAGTTTTTCTCGATCTCTCTATCCAATCTAAATGAAAATTTTCAAATTTGAGAAAATTAGGTATTTATATTACTATTTAATGGTTTTTCTCGATCTCTTTATCCAATCTAAATGAAAATTTTCAAATTTGAGAAAATTAGGTATTTATGAAATTTTACGGATAAAATATTTAAATCTAATTTATTTCTTACTAATTGTACAGTCATGCAATACATTAAATTGTATATAAATAAGTATACTGTTTCTGAAATAAGCAGTGGAGTTCATGGTATTATGTTGTTTTTGGATTTTGTATTTGTGTATGATGCGAGCTTTAATGTTAGCAAGCAATAGAATGAATAAAAAATTAGAATTTTTTCAATTTATGATGATTTGACTATTCAATTCAAAATAAATATAAAATTTGATTTAACTTTTATCTTTTCCAATTCATATTAAAAATTTACTTATTTATATATTTTTATATATTTTATCAGATATTCTAGATTCAATTTATTTATTTATCCATATTTATTTTTTAAATGTTATGCTTTTATCTTTTTATTTTTTGAATAAAGATTTTATCTAATATAAGTTGAAATTTATTTGATAATCTAATAATTTGAAATTCTTAATAGCTTTATTCTTTCAAATAAGTCATGGATAAGTTCTTATTTGCTTAGTAAATAGAGAGAAAATTAAAAATTAACTATAAATTAATTTTTTGCTAATAATAATATGCTAAAAAAACTATTGAGTTTAATTATACCTTAACAAGTGTGAAAATTACTAATTTCTTTTTTCTTTTATTAAAAGAAAAATTTTGTATTGTTTGACCAAATGAAAGAATAAACTTTTTGTTTATTATTAATATTATTTTATTTCTGTTAGTTTTGTTCATTAAAAAATATAAAATAATAATTTTATTTAAAAATAAACTTTCAAAATTGTTCACTAAGTTTCCATTTTCTTACCTCTCAAAGAATAAATTGCTACTTAACATAGTAATATAAACATATTTGCAATAGATTATTAATTCCAACCACATAAATTAATGAAGACATTAATTTATTCTATTATGACAATTTATATTTTTGCAACTTTAATATTAAATATAAAAATATAAGAAATATAATGTAATATATAGTCATAAAATAAAAATTAACTATTATTTTTAAAAATTGAAATTGTATTTAAACAAATATACTGGGCTACCATTATTGATAATAAAAAAATTAAATAGTTTTTCCTATAAGAGGAAATAATTATACTGTAATTATAAATTTTTAATTTTTTTCGATCGTGATCTTTTTCCTTTGTAGTAGGGCTTCTTCATTTTCTTTTTTCTCTTTAATATTTATTACTTATGCTTCTATCATCGATACATCTTGAATTTCTTCTATAATGAAAATTTTAAATTCATCTTTTAGATGATTTTATTTAGTTAATCTCACAAAAATATAATATTTTTTCCCTCATGCCAATCAATTTTTTGAAGAATTTGCTACGGTCTCTTTCTTTTTACAATAAATAAAAATAAGATATAATAAAATTTTAAATTAAGAAGTGACATAATAAATATATAATTAACTAAACTTTATATTAACATAATATAACGCGTTACGAAATTATACCTATATAGATTTTTTATATTCATCAACTGCACATCCCCATTAATATTCAAGTATTTTTATATAGAGTTGTAAAATAATTATATCTCCATTAAATACTCGAGATTTTAATATATACCTATAATATAAAATAAATAATTATTAATAATGTGAAAAGCAAATACATGTTAACATAATTAGTGTCATTATTATGGCATTTGTCACATCTCTGTTTCCCTTCCAATCAAATAGGGTAAACTTTAGTTATATATTTTGTACAAAATTCAAATTTAAAAAAAAAATATTACTATATGAATAATAAATTCAAGTATTTATCTATATATATCATTTAGTTACTTACTTAAAATTATTTTTTTTCTATACTTACTTTTGGTGCTTGTCTAAATTTTTTTTATATTTAGTTACAAATACTTTATATCGTCCTTTAATATTATGTTATTATAATTGATAATGTTATAAATTGTAATCAAATTATTATTTTTATAAATACACAATGGGCTTGTAAAATTATTAAAGATAAAATTAGAAATAATATATTCACAAATCTCGTAGCTCGTGAATTTCTAATATATTTTAAATAGTACTAATTTTCAATTTTGATAGTTGAATCACAGCTATAGTATAAAAAATTAAAAAAATTATTAAATTTAAGTTAATGTTTCAATATTGATAATTGAATCTCAACTATAATATAAAAAATTTAAAATACAAATATTAAATTTAAGTGTTTATAAAATTGCAAACAAATTGATTTTTTTAAAGAGAAGAACATACCATTATAAATAGTAACTCTGACATTTGATAATGCAATAATAGAATTTTGCTCATTGATATTAAATAAACTCTCAATTAATACATTTGTTGCATCTTTTGATAGAGCCAAAAATAATTTTTTAATCTACAATAAAATTTCTTAAAATCAAATTAGAATTTTGCTAACTTATTAATATTTGAACAATCAAAGTCAAATTAGAAATTCTCTAACCTCTTAATATTTGAAATAGCATAAAAATATTTTGAATGAATTTATTTATATAGATTATTATTATTTTTTAGAACATACAAATTATTATTAATGACTAAAGTAATTAATTTTAAAATTTATAATGAAACAAAGTAATAATTTACACAGTGAATCAAATTAGAATCTCTTTAACTTCTAAAAAAAATTATTTTTTTTATATTTTTTCTAATATTAAGAACCTTGCTCAAAAAGCTTATTAATATTTGAAAAACATAAATTATTCTAATTGAATTCTTTTTTTATTTAAATTAAATACAATTATATATTAAATTTATTTTTTTATATTTTTTCTAATATTAAGAAGCTTGCTCAAAAAGCTTCTTAATATTCGAAAAAACATAACAAACATAAATTATTCTAATTAATTTTTTATTTAAATTAAATACAATTATATATTAAATAATTATTTATTCTTTCCTTATTCTAATTGAATTCATTCATTCTTTATTTAAATTAAATTTGAATTTAATTAATATAATTAGATAATTAAATAATTAAATTATAATAATTATATAATTATAATATTTACAATATAATTAATTATATATTAAATAATAATTATTTTATTTTTTTCTTATTATAATTAAATTCATCATTACTTATTTAAATTAAATATAATTAGATAATTATATTATTTAATTAATAAATAACCATATTACTCATCATAGATATACAATTAGAAAAAATTTAATAAGGATTCTTATGCAAATTTGCTTATCTCCTCTTATATATATGTGTGTGTGTGTGTGTGTGTATATTTAATGTAGTATAAAAAATTACTATAGTATAAATCCTTATAATTATAATATTAATATATTAATTTAAATTTAATTAATATTAATTTAATATAGTATTAATATGGTATAAATCCTTATAATGTTAATTTTTTTTAAAATTTCTAATTTAATTTTAGAATTAATTATAGAGTTTCTTACTTTTTTATTACAAATATCAAAAACGTTTCTATTTCCTCTACAACCAACTTCAAATTAGTCATGGGTTAAGAATGGGAATTGAACTCTATGAGATCTAATCTCCCGTTGTTCCTCAGTAGCTTAGTGGTAGAGCGGTCGGCTGTTAACTGACTGGCCGTAGGTTCGAATCCTACTTGGGGAGATTTGATTCATTTCGAATTCTTTAATTTGGAATGAAAGGGTTTGCTTTGACCGTTAAGAGTAGGTAACCCATTCCCTGTGTCTTTCTTTCTATTGCATATATATATATATATATATATATATATATATATATATATATATATATATATATATATATATATACCTATTGTGAATAAAAAATTAATTTAATTTCTTTATACTAACACCTGTTGTGCATAGTGAATCCATTAATTTTTGTACATGTCAGTATAGGGCTAGGAAATAATCTAACTTTCTGCTATAAATATATTGTAAATGTATTGTACAAGATATCACTCAACTCAATAAAATACTCAAAAAGTCTCTCAATTGTTTAGTGGTGATCATTGTTATTGGAATTGACTGCTTATTGCCTATATATTCACAATATTGATTGATGATACTTAGCTACCTACATATAAGATCCCTCAGTTGATTGATTGACATCGCCTGATGCCTATATACCAACCTATCAAGATATTTTTCTAGCTTGCAAATCCCTAAATTGAAGGTTGACGGTAATTCCTACCTATATACACTAGATTTAGGTTTTTTGATTGCAATATAAGAATCAGAAAAGTACTAAAGACAATAACAAACATCAATCCAAAGGACTGGCAATACTGCAACAGGAACTCAATTAAATAATATAAATGTTTAATTCTAAAAGTAATTTTTTAGGGTTAACATCTTTTTGGCACATCTAATGAGACCCCGCTTAGTATAAAAAGATATCTACCTTTGGAGCTGGGAATATTCTAGCTGATCAACAGGCTGATCTTCAAGATATGGAGGAGCAATATCGAGGTGAAGTTAGGGATGAGTCAAGGTTCCTTGCTGATCCTAATAGGATAGTTATCCAAGTAAGGAATGCCTTTAAGAATAGGCCATTAAACCTGGGAGGCTTACACCCTAAACAAGTTTAGGATGGCAAGAGATTTCGATTATAATCAGTAGTTGGTACCACCAAGGCTGATGGTTTTAAGTCGAGGCTGATAAGATGGCCAATAGTAAATGGAGTCTCTCGATCTAATAATGATCTTTACTTAATAATTATCAAATAGATTGCTACAGTCATGAGGCCTATGGTAGATGAGAACCAAACTATATAACGCACAACCAATCATTCTTTGGACTGCTTCACAATGGCCTTCACTCATTTCTTCGAGCACATGGAAGGAAGGAATGATGACATGCAGACAGAAAGAACTTCAGTGATCGATTAAGGAGGAATATTCTTGAAAACCATAGAAAAAATGCTCTTGAACCTTGTTATGGAGAAGTCAACTTGCTTAGGAGAGCTGACCAAGAAGGCCATAACGACATAGAGTATGGACAACTAGGTCAAGCTCAAGAAGGTAATTATCCTTAACCTGATGATTTTTATGGTTTTGATAACAGAAGTGAGGATAAGAGGCATATGAACCAGAGGTTCTGGTGAATACTGTCGCCTGCAACCAAATTAATTCTGTCTTTCCAAAATAAAAATATGTAGTTAATGGTAAGAAAGAGTCGATCCCACGAGGAGTTTGGGTTATGGCAAAATAAATTTCAGCAATGGGATAAAAAGGGGGTTTGAATGATAAGTTAATGAAATAAAATAGAATGAACTAAACAAATATTTATATAAAAGAATCAATAGAAAACTGACCTTGGTCTTCAACACTTTCCACCAATGGAATTCGTTTGATCATTGACACATAAGGTTTAGTAAAATTCCTTTCAAATATTTGTTGTGATAGAAATCTATCTGTTTTTCCTTATGTTTATTTAAGTAAAAACATGTATTTTACTCAAACCTTAACAATTGATAACCTTAAGTACGATGAAAGATTTAACAAAAGATTAGCATTAAGAATTAGAAAAACCAACAAGTAACACACGGTGCTACCTGTAATTGAGATGAATATTCTTTCAAAAACTCAAGTTTCTTACGAAGTAAACTTTAAATTCTTGTTGCTACTAGTGATTAAAGAGGTTGCACTTTTATGTATACTAACATTTAATCTAGCAAATAACCATTTAAATTCCTAAGCTAATGTGTACCTTAGAAAGAAATAAAAATCAGTTATAGAAATAATCACAAAAGGACATTCAATACTTGGAAAAGAAATTACATTCATTAAAAACAAGAAATCTCACAAAAAGAATTCACATTGGCTTCAAGTGCTTCAGCCAAGATAAAGAAATTTAGCCACTAAAGTCCATGAAACTAAACTGCTATAAAAGAAGAAAAATAAAATAAAATTCTGGTATTTTTTCCTTTGAATAATTGCTTCCCTCTATCTCTGACCTTCTCCTTATTTATAATATTTTCTTCCTTAATCTGCTCTACAAAGTATCCCCAAAAATTAGCTAACAGCCCTTATTTTTCAAAATACAATCAGATCTTTTTATCCTATTTCAAAATGTTTGAATTTGAATACTGGCAGTTGCGTATTTCCCTTGAACGTGCCCATGCCTTAGCAAAAACCAATTCTTCTGGCAACAATTACGTGATTCTCCATATTTTGTGCTAAATCTTGACTTTTCTATTTTCGTAACACCTAATAAGAAAAAGACAGTAAATGCATTAAGTTACCATGTTATTTACAATAGTAAAAAGGAATTAAGACTGAAAATAATAGCATTATAAAGTCTTATGAAATTCCCCCACACCATTCTTTTGCTCGTCCTCGGGCAAACCATATCTACTTCTCACAACAGACTTTACCAATTCATTTCTCATTAATTCAAAAATAATACACACCTCAGAATTCAGACCAATTAAGATTGAAATCACAACATACACCATAACTGAATTTCAAAGGAATATACACAAGAACTCTTAAATGAAATAATTAAATTCAAAAGCTTGTAAGAAGTTTCGGTGAATTCCTAACAGTTGTCACTCAAGTCACTCATGTGTTTGATGATTTAGTGTTTCGCTCAGACTTTTCAAATGTGAATAATCTACCATAAGCTTGCTTATACACCAAATCTCCATCACTGAAAAATACACACATGCATAAATCAAAAGGACTTTTATTATGGTTGTAATGGGGTTATGGGTTCAGGTTTGAAACAAGGGATTTTTTTTTCTTGGGTGAAAAACCATGAAATTATAGTAAGACATTATTTCTCAAAGAACTATAAAGCAAAATGAAGATCACTTCTAAAGAGGAATTTCTATTTTAAAGCACAAAAACCTTTTTGCTGAATTTCTTCTCTTTTTTTTCTCTTTCTTTATATCTATGTTTTTTAATAAACATTCAGCAGTAGATTTTTTTTTCTTTTTGTTTTCTTCTTTTTTTTTCACTAATAAGAGCATATTTACAACCTTAAAGTGATCTTTAAACAAAAATAAAAATGTAACAATAATTCCTTCTTTTTAAAACAAAATTATATCATACTAAAACTCCATGGTTGGGTAAGAGATTTTAATGAAAAAGGTTAAGTTAAACATTATCGGTTTAAATTTAAAGAAAGAAAGGTTAAAAGGCTCAAAAGGGGTAACTAGGGATAATTTATTCGGGCAGGCTGTTTAAGTTCAAAGGCTAAACAAAGAAGGCCTTAATCATATTCATGCATGTACATATTGGTGTGACCTCAAAATGGTTCAAAGCAAGTTCTAGAGATATATTCACAAAGAAAAAGTATCACACAACAAGAAAAATATAGATTGATATGAATATTTCAATCTTTTATTTGCTCAAAAGCTCACAGGCTAAATCAATTCACCTCTACTTCCTACAATACTTTTGTTTTTTTTTTTTTTTCAAAATTCAGTTCAATGTGTATTCCTTATCAATTCAATCACTTAGTATATCTGACTCCCATACTTTATAAGCTAAATCTCTTAGTGTATACTTAATTTGTTTTACTCAAAATAGAATTGGCAAAAACTGCAAAATGAAAAGCAAAAATATGCCCAAGTTAACTCTCCCCCACACCTAATCAAAACATTGTCCTCAATGTTGTCATAATAACCACAAAAAATAAATTCTAAAATTAAAAACAAAAAGGGATAAGAAAGCTTCTCTGGATTGATGGTGGGAGAGAAGTTGTTTAAAAAAAACTATGGAGTAGGTGGATGTGGAGGCTGAAAGCCCTGAGTCACCCCACTTTTGTTTTTTATCTCCAAGTTGAAATCACTTAGCAAGAGAATCCACCGTATGAGTCTTGGTTTTGCTTCTTTCTTTGTCAATAAATACCTAAGAGTTGCATGATCTGAATAAACAACAACTTTAGTTCCTAACAAATAAGAACGAAATTTTTCTAAAGTAAAAACAACAGCTAGAAGCTCTTTTTTAGTTGTTGAATAATTCTTTTGTGCATCATTTAAGGTCATTGAGTCATAATATATAGCATGAGGTGCTTTTCCAACTTGTTAACCTAACACAGCTCCTACAGCATGGTCACTTGCGTCGCACATGATTTCGAAAGGTAGATTCCAATTTAGTGCCTGCGAAACAGAAGGAACTAACTTTTCGTTAAGCGTGGGCACGCCTAATTCTGTGTTGAACTGGTTACCTGACTGTTTGAGTTTTGAAAATTCATTCATTTCTGCCACTGCCTCCTGCAATTCTGGACTCCAGTTCAGTTTATCATTTTCTTCCTCAAGGTGTTCACGGTTTGCTATCTCCAACGTATCTCTTCCCTCAAGATTAAAAACATCATGTACTAAACAATTAATTACATCAACTGAATACACAAGATAATCAACATCAGGATATTTCATAGCATCATAGATGTTCATTTGAACAATTTCTCCATCAAGTTCCATGATAAGAGTACCTTTATCGACATCTATTTTTGTTTTGGCAGTTTTCAAGAATGGTATTTCTAACAAAATAGTTGCTAGTTGGTCATTATTTCCCATGTCAAGAACGTAAAAATCAACTGGAAAAATTAATTTATTTACTTGGATAAGAACATCCTCAACAAGACCCATAGGATAAGCATTTGATTTATCTGCCAATTGAATTACAACTCCAGTTTTTTCTAAAGGTCCTAGATTGAGAGCCAAATAAATAGAATAAGGCATTACATTAATTGAAGCTCCTAAGTCAAGCATAGCCTTTTCTATTTTTATATCACCAATTGTACAAGGGATGCAAAACATACCTGGATCTTTGCATTTTTCTAGAAGATTTCTCTAAATGATGGCTGAAACATTTTTTCCCACCCTTACCTTTTCAAGCTCTTTCAATTTCTGCTTTCTTTTTGTTGTGCAAAGTTCCTTTAAAAACTTTGCATAACGGGGAATTTGCTTAATTGCATCAAAAAGAGGAACATTTATTACACACTTGCTAAAAATCTCATGTAATTCAGAATTATGATCAATTTTCTGGTTTCCTTTCAAAGCATTAGGAAAAGGTGGCTCAATGTTATACTCAACCAAAGAAAAAGAAGAAGGTTTACCTTTTAACTCACCATTTTCCAAGAGGTCAGAATTTTTACCTCTTTTCCTTGTGATTTGTTAGTGGGCATCACCTTTGTTGGTTGCTCCACTTCCTTTCCACTTCGCAATAAAATTGCACTTGCATTCTCTTTCAGATTGATTACCGTTTGAGATGGTAGTTTGTTCAAACTTTGCGTGTCCAAACGACTTATGGCAGTAGCTATTTGGCTCATCTGGTTCTCCAAATGTTGGATGTTGGATTTTGTTTCTTGCTGAAATTTAAGAGTGTTATAAGCTAAAGATTTTACAATATCCTCAAGAGACATACTTAAATAAGATGTTTGCGCATGTTGTTGCTGTCTAGGCTGAAATGCTGGCCTGAATTGCTGGTGATTACCTACTGGTTGGTTGACTTGTGCATTCCCATACCGAAGGTTAGGATGATCCTTCCAACCTAGGTTATATGTATTCGAATATGGGTTATAATTGCGCTGGGGCTGACCATAAAAATTTCCAACAGCATTCACTTCAGCTGACTCTTCTTGGAGTGTCGGGCATATGTCTGTTGGATGTCCAACAGCCGAACATATTCCATAAGTTTTGGCAGATTCTATTTTTCTTATTGCCATTTGACGAAAATGAGAGGTGAGATCATCAATATGCTTTTCAAGTGAAGAAACATTTACCTCATTCACTTGCCGAGATGGTTGGTTCATTCGGGTTCCAAATTGTTGTGAATTTGATGCCATATTAGCAATCAAAGTACGAGCTTCGTTGGGTGTTTTATCAACCGATGCGCCTCCAATAGCCGCATCAATCATATTTCTATCAATTGATAGAAGTCCCTCATAAAAGTATTGAATGAGGAGCTGGTCACTTATTTGATGGTGTGGACAACTTGCACAAAGCTTTTTGAAACGCTCCCAATACTCATACAACGATTCACCGCTATGTTGTCTTATACCGCAAATGTCCTTTCTAATGTTGGCAGCCCGTGAAGTTGGGAAAAATTTTCCCAAGAACTGTTTCTTCATCTCATTCCATGTGGTAATACTCCCAGATGGTAGATAGTAAAGCCAATCTCTTGCATCTCCCTTTAAAGAAAAAGGAAAAGCTCTCATCTTGATTTGCTCTTCAGTTACTCCATTTGGCTTCATTCTTGTACAAACCATATGAAATTCTTTGAGATGTTTGTGAGGATCCTCACCTTCAAGACCATGAAATAATGGTAAAAGATGAATTAATCCATATTTTAATTCAAAGGTTGCATTAGCGTCCAAGTTAGGAAAAGTAATGCAATGGGGTTGTTGATTTAAATCTGGAGCAGCAAGCTCTCTTAAAGTTTGGTTGACAGCCATGTTCTCAGTTGGTTCAGGTGCTGGAAAGTTAATTTCTACAGCCCCAAAATCAAGTTCGGTACTTGCTAACTCAGCCTCAAAGGTCAGTGATGAATTGGATGGTAAAGTTGCAGCTGTTGGATTCAATTTCTTGAGTTTTGTTGCTTTTCGCAGCTGTTTGGCTGTCTTTTCTATCTCTGGATCAAATTGAAAATCCTTTTGCCGTGACGAATGCGTATTATGCATAAACCATAAAACCCCCTGGCAATGGCGCCAAAATTTGGTGAATACTGTCGCCTACAACCAAATTAATTCTGTCTTTCCAAAATAAAAATATGTAGTTAATTGTAAGAAAGAGTCGATCCCACGAGGAGTTTGGGTTATGGCAAAATAAATCACAGCAATGGGATAAAAAGGGGGTTTGAATGATAAGTTAATGAAATAAATAGAATGAACTAAACAAATATTTATATAAAAGAATCAATAGAAAACTGACCTTGGTCTTCCACACTTTCCACCAATGGAATTCGTTTGATCATTGACACATAAAGTTTAGTAAAATTCCTTTCAAATATTTGTTGTGATAGAAATCTATCTGTTTTTCCTTACGTTTATTTAAGTAAAAACATGTATTTTACTCAAACCTTAACAATTGATAACCTTAAGTACGACGAAAGATTTAACCAAAGATTAGCATTAAGAATTAGAAAAACCAACAAACACAACTAAGTAACACACGTTGCTACTTGTAATTGAGATGAATATTCTTTCAAAAACTCAAGTTTCTTATGAAGTAAACTTTAAATTCTTATTGCTACTAGTGATTAAAGAGGTTGCACTTTTACGTATGCTAACATTTAATCTAGCAAATAACCATTTAAATTCCTAAGCTAATGTGCACCTTAGAAAGAAATAAAAATCAGTTATAGAAATAATCACAAAAGGACATTCAATACTTGGAAAAGAAATTACTATCATTAAAAACAAGAAATCTCACAAACAGAATTCACATTGGCTTCAAGTGCTTCAGCCAAGATAAAGAAATTTAGCCACTAAAGGCCATGAAAACTAAACTGCTGTAAAAGAAGAAAAATAAAATAAAATTCTGGTATTTTTTCCTTTGAATAATTGCTTCCCTCTATCTCTGACCTTCTCCCTATTTATAATATTTTCTTCCCTAATCTGCTCTACAAAGTATCCCCAAAAATCAGCTAACAACCCTTATTTTTCAAAATACAATAAGATCTTTTTATCCTATTACAAACTGTTTGAATTTAAATACTGGCAGTTGCGTATTTCCCTTGAACGTGCCCACGCCTTAGCAAAAAATGATTCTTCTAGCAGCAGTTACGTGATTCTCCATATTTTGTGCTAAATCTTGACTTTTCTATTTTCATAACACCTAACAAGAAAAAGACAGTAAATGTATTAAGTTACCATGTTATTTACAATAGTAAAAAGGAATTAAGACTGAAAATAATAGTATTATAAAGTCTTATCAGGTTCGGCAGAGAGCAGATAGGATGCTGAGTAGATGGCAAGACAATTAGGTCTATAATGACTGTGGTTGGGAACTGAAAGAGATGCCTATCATGCTAACCAATTGATAGATAATGATCTGATGAGAGCCCTTAGAAGGATGGGGTAAATTTCATGGAAAATTCTTAACCTATTTATTGAAATCTATTTTCAAACTAGATAGACTGGGTATATCCATTCCCTAGGGGGTTCAAGATACTAGAGTTTATCCTATTTTCTGTGGAAAACAACTCGAGCATAGTCAAACATAGCTCTTGGTTCATAACATAATGCAGGGAAGCTTTAGCTGAGGACTTTCTCAAGCTTCGATTATTTGGTAGCTCTCTCATTAAAACTGCTTTCACTTGGTAGAACAATTTGCATGCTGATTTAATTACAATATGGTACCAGATGGAAGAGATGCTCCATCGTGATTTCTATCGAACCTCTCATATTATTGCATTGGTCGATCTAGCAAAAGCGTACAAAATGCTTAGTGAATTAGCCACGAAGTATATGGCTTGATTTAGAAAAATGAAATCTTACTGCAATGCCAACATCTCTTAACAAGAATTGGTGAGTCTCGCCTTTAACAGCATGAATATTACTATTAGAAAGCATTTTCAAGGTCATAAATTTAGGGACTTCTACGATTCTTGGATTGAGTTAAAGAATAAGAATGGCTACTCAAAGAGAAAGGTCAGAGGAAGTCTTCATCAAAGGGTACTTATTACCGAGATCCCTTTGAGGTGTCCAATATTTAAGAGGATGAAAACATTAACTCTAAAAAAGAGGTATGCTTGGCCGACCTTAAAATAAAAACTCATATGAATGTTCAGTTCTTAACAAACCTTCTACCTTTAAAAAGAAGTTTTCCTAGTTAAATAAGATAGCAAAGGAGTACTCATTCAACTTGACAAAGGCTGACAAGATCTTTTGATTGCTTGCTTAAAGACAATCAAATTACCTTCTTGACTAGACGTATAATACCTCCTTATGAGAACGGGCTAAGGACTATTGTAAGTTGCACAACTTATTCAAGCACAACACAAATACTTATATTATCTTCAAAAATGTGATTTAGAAAACGATAAATAAGGGGAGATTAGCTTTTCCAAGTAGAGGAAAAGCCACTGTGGTAAATATACCAATCCTTTTCCCAAAGGAAATAAGGGAACAACATGACCAAAATAAATATTATCAGCATAAAGATATTGGGATTGAGGCATAAGTAGCCAAAATGGTGGTTCGGCCAAAGATAAAGTAGATTTAAATGACAAGGTGGAAGGAAAAAGACTAATAGAAGAAAAGATTAAACATATGTCTCGGCCTATCTAAGAAAAGCATGGTCATTGTCTCAAGCCTGTAGTAAGGTTAGAACCTTGCTTAGTGTGTCCTTTGTGCAAATATGAGTTCAATATAGTCCTAAAGAGGAAAGAACTTGAGCATTCACATTGTGTAGAAATCTGTTAGCCTCCTCCAAGGCAAAAAGAGTGGAGACATGTGGTTGTTGAGGGGAAAGAAAGGAACTAAGATAGGTAAAGAGAATAAAGGATCGAACCAACTCGGGGAATGGTCCAAATTCATTATGGAGAAATTAGCAACATAGATTATCAAATCCAGATAGGAGGTTGATAAATTTCAAACCTAAGCCTTAATAAATGGAAAGGTAGGAAAGCCATACACCTGCAAAGCCAAGAGGAAGTGTTTTTAATAAGCTCGGCCTAAGGCAGGAAAAGAAGCCAATTTTGACTAAAAATAGAAAAGGAGGCTTTAGAGGCAGAGGCAAGCTAAAAGGGTTGAATTGCTTACAAAGAGGGGAAAAATTTTGGCCTCTAAGTCAATGGTGCTGAAGGTACAAACCCAAAATAAGTAGAAAGCTGAAGAGATGGATCAAGAGGATAATGAAAAGAGGGTAGTACTTAGGGCCAAGTTGTACTAACATGATGATAGACCCAAACCTTATCAAGTTGAAGAACCAAGTTCAGCAGGAAAGCAAAGGAAAGTTTGGGTCTTAAAGCAACCATAGCCTAATAGGAAAGTTGAACATAAGTTTGGAGAGAAAGCCTCGTTTAAGGAGTATGTACTGGGGTTGAAAGGGATTGCTCAGGATCTTTATATGCCCAAGGTAATATTAATATGGTTAGTCTCTTACCTAGTGATTTCCTCCTAAAGCTAGGCCAACAATCCACTCATGATGGATACATTTTGGAAGCTAAACCCAACAAAGATGGGGAAGAAGTTTGATAATAGGTTATAGTTGAGGAACCTACGTTTTCTAACTAACCACATCTGCCTCTCTACATTAAAGCCAAGAAAAATGGTATCCCTATCAATAGAGTTTTGGTGGATAATAGAGTAGGGGGTAAATCTTAGACTAAACAAAGGTGATATAGAGGAGGCCAATATTTAGATGACTAACTTCACTAGGGAAAATCCTAGCAAAAAGATTTTTAATTATGCAAGTGAAGGTCGGTTGTGAAACTCGGCTTGAAAGAATGTATATAGTTGATGTCAAAAGTAATTACAGTATCCTGTTAGGCCAAGATTGGATTCATTCTAATAGGCACATCCCTTCCTTCATGCATCAAAATCTAATCATTTTTAAGGAATGATATGTGGAAGTAGTTTATAAAGAAAGCAACCCATTCAAGTAGGAAGTACAAATGGTTGATGCTTTGTATTATGAATCTCAAACTCAGGTCACAAAGATTGAGGTCTCTTATGATGGCAAATACAAGAGAAAGCAGCTCAAGGTTAACTCTTTGGATGAATATAGAATATTAGCCGATGAAATGCTTTAGTATACTATAGTTCGGCTCAATAGCTGAACATCTTCATATTGATTTGTTATGATTAGGTCCAAATAGTAGAGAGAAGTTTTGAAAAAGATAATGGGCTTATTTCAAGATTATGTTGTGCCCATGACTAAATGTATCTATGAGTGTAATACCCTACTTAAAAATAGCAATTTTAAGATCTAATGTGCATTAAGTATAGTATAATGTGACTTATTTTATGTTCAAAATATGTTTAGGATGTTTAATAATGTAAGGAATAAGTTAGGATAGTAATAGGGGATATTTCAACTATAGGGGTATTTTGGTCATTTTGATCCTAAGACAGTGGACCAGGGGTATTTGAGTTAAAAATCAAGAAAATACTAAAAATAAATTCCAAATATTACATAGAATGCAATGCTTTTCGTTTGAACGAAAAAGAATAAGAAACGGAAAAGTTATCACGAAAATATCGAAAATAACCCTTGCAGCTGCCACTGATCAGGGGTATTTTGGTCATTTGACCAAAGTTGTAAATAAATATACCAAATGAAAGTTAAGAATATTTGGAACCAAAGTCCAGTTGAGCATTTTTCCAAATTCTCAACAGAAGCATAAGAAAATTATACCGAAACCTAAAAATCGGTATTTTTTTTTAAAATTAATAAAATAAAATAAAAAAAAAAAAAACCCTAGAATTAAAAGCTGTACAGCAGCCACCCCCCTCACTTTGGCTGCTGTACACGCCACCCTCTTTCTCCAAAAGAAAAAAAAAAGGACAAATCTTCTTCTTCTTCCTTTTCTCTCAAATAAATTCAAGAATCAACAACATAAAAGCAAGGTTTTTACAAGGTAAAATTCCTCTACATTAAATCTTATTAATTTTTATAGGCTGATTATTTCTATATCTGCTGTAAAAAAATTAAATTAAAATTTTTGTTATTTAATCTTGGAAGGGTTGGCTAAGACTAGTTGAAGAGGAGTGAAGTTATCCTTGTGAATTAAGGTGAGAAGAATTATTTTCTCAATTTAATTTTTTTTTTATTCTTTTTTTTTTACAGCAATTAAGAATGTTTATAAATCATGGCAATGTGTGTTGGATTGAATTAATTAGTAGAATAGGATAGGTATTTGTTGAATTAAGAAAAGAATTGTGCCTAAGAATGAAAGAGGGAATTGATTGCAAACAAAAGTATGGTTGATGGTGAAGAACATGATTAATTGAAAAAAATAAAAATTTATGCAGGAACTATTCAGCCTAGAAGGGGGAATTAATTCCTAAATTCTGTAATTTTTGTTAGTAGATTTTGGTTGAGTTTAGAACCAATTGAACATAGAAATTGTTGGAAGTAAAATCTGAGTTCGAATTATTGATAAATCCAAAATGAAATTTTAAAAATGTTCTTAAACATCTATGAACAATTCAAATTTGGGAACTTTCCAATTTAAGTTAATTAAGCCTAGTTTTAATTAAAATTATGTAATTAAATAAAATAAAGTTTGAAATTGATAACAAGAACTTAAGCAATCAAATGATGGGCGAGTTGAAATCTTTTGAGGGGTGAACTCTAGACCTAAGAATTGAGTTTCTAAATAAATTAAATATAAACATTGAATTAAGGATATAATTATATAATTAAATAAATAAATTCAAAATTTATGAAGTCAATTAGTATGAACAAGTCAAACATTAAGACTTTCATTAGGGTGTACCTTTAGTATAGGGTTGACCTTAAGAAGTTAAAGTCAAAAGTTTGACCATGACCTAAGATGAATTAAAACATATTATTAAACATATTAAAATAATATTAAGACATTAAATCATCAAGATTAAAAGTCAAAACAAGGAAAAATATTAAAGGTTGACTTTGTTTGATCAAAGATTCATAGTGGGACTAGGAGTTCTAGTTCAAGTCAATCACTTAAGTTAAGTAAGAATATGCATAAATATGATAAGTTATTGACTATATGAATTAAATAAGAACTATTTGCTTTATGCTGTAGAGGTTAAAGAAGTTCAAATCCTGCGATCCACTTAGCTCGGTTAACTAGGAGCACAGGAGTTTAAGGTGAGTTGTAATGCACACTCTTATTTCTTTATAAATATGAAATGGTTTCTTTGAGATTGAATGATTTCCTTCATGATTCCATGTCCATTGATTGACTATGATTTCATAAGCTATGTTTGCTTAAGAGTCCCACCTTAAGTAGGACTCTTTCTTAAGTTGTTTGTTTGAACCCAAAACTCACATTAAGCTATATTATGACATCTAATGACATTGTGAACCTTAAACCAAGTCTTTCAAGCTAAGTAGGACTCTTTCATAAGAGTCCTAATATAAGTTAAACTCTTGCTATGTACATGTTATTGTTTACTTTTCCAAGCCTGCAGAAACACCCCTTCTCAATGTGGGGTGAACATTGGACTTGTGCACAAGGTATGCCCATGGATAGGGCAAAGTATCCAAACCTCGGCTAGTAGGGGTCCAATATTGCTAGCCATAGGACCTGATCAATCTTATGCTATAAGTTGAGTAGAGAAGGCAATAGCCCTTACTCCTAAGTTAATATAAGTTATAAGTTGTTTCTGCTACCCTATTGTTTATTCCTCATCTTTACAACCAAGCTATGTTATTGAGCCTATGTTTATTTTCTTACATAGCCTATGTGTGCATCTACTCTCACTGAGTCTTCTACTCACCCTTTTCTATGTTTATATATTTCAGGATGGCAAGATTGATCAAGGTAACTAACTCAAGCCTGTTCCTCCACTTGAGTGGTTGCTTTGCCTAGAAGATAATAGAGTTCTCTTTAATCATTTGTATTGGTGAACTTCGGTTTAGTGCTCTGGGGGTAATAAGCGAAGTACTTGAGAATCAATCAGAAATTGATGTTTTGTGGTTTTAAGTTAGGGATTATTTGGACTTTTTATTTTATTGAGTTATCTTCAAATGTTTTCCTTTTACTTTGGTTTATAAGAACTGTTTAAGATGTAAGAAGTTTATGGGCCTATTCTGTAAATTTTATAAGTTATTATTTAATTGAATAAGATATGAGTATTTTGATAAGTAATTTTACATAAGTTAAGGATTTTACGGGTGTGGGTGACCTTATGTCTTCCTGTGTCCTAGGATCGTCATAGCTCCCTAAGTCGGGCTGTGACAATGAGGATGAAGAGTAAGATCCCATTAGCCAATTGCAGCTTAAAGACATCAAGCCAACATCTAAGAAGTTGTAGGATAAGCTGACATAAGTCTAAGATCCACTAAAAGAGATTAATTTAAGGATCGAAGCAGATCCAAGTTCATTAGTGTAGAGCTTAACATCCAATTTGAAAGAAAATTGATAGCATTATTAAAAGAGTTCAAGGATTGCTTCGCTTGGAATTATGATGAGATGCTAGGGTTAGACCGATCTTTGGTACAACATTGGTTGCTAATAAAGTTTGGATACAAGCTGTTCAAACAACCCATGAGAAGGATATCAAAAGAAGTCGAGGAGCTAACTCAAGAATAAATTAAGAGACTTTTAGATGCAAGGTTCATTAGAATAGCAATGTATATGGAATGGCAGTCCAACATTGTCCTAGTGATTAAAAAGAATTGCAAACTAAGAAATTATGTAGACTTCAAAAATCTCAACATAGCTACACCTAAGGCGAGTACCCTATGCCAACATCTAATATGTTTATTGATTCATCTGCATGCAATCATATCCTTAATTTCATTGATGGACATTCAAGGAATAACTAGATTAAGGGATAATTCACTATAATTCTTATAGTTACACAGTACGGTATTTGGACGGAGAAATTATAAATTCTCTCTCACACAACACCCAATAACCTAGTACATCCATTCTCACAGTGAATAAGGATTAAAGAAATTTAAGATAATTTTTGGATGGACAAAAATTATCAAAACCCTCTCAAATATTTAGAAGCCTCTTGCTTCTATTCTCACACACACAAAAAAAAATTCTCTCTCATTTTTCGTGATCTCAAAATAAAATGAAGAGGGGAGGGAGCCTTTATATAGACTTCTAATTCTTCAACTCTTCAAAACCAATTTGGATATAACTTTCTAACTCTTCAAACTTAATTTGGATATAACTTTCCAACTTTTCAAAATCAATTTGGATACAAGAGTTGGCACTAAAATCTGTGACTACACACACACACACACACATATGTATACATTTGTATACATATATACATATATATGTACATATGTATACATATGTATGCATGTAGATATCTGTATACATATGTATTATGTTTATATGTATGTATGTGTATGTGTGTGTGTGTGTGTATGTATATGTATATATGTACGTAAATGCAAACATACATACAAACATATATATAGGGCATGGGTAAGTCTAAAGCCACCAGAAACCCCTAGACCCCCCACCTACTATATCCACATGGCATCATACAACTAAATCATAATCATCATATCATAACTCATCAATTCATATCCCCATATTGAAATCTGAACATATATACACTTATCTTTTTCATCACATCACATATTTCTAAGCACATTCACATACCCTTATTCATATATCTCATACATCATCTTTTTTAATAACACTTACTAATTACATATCTAATACAAAACTCTTTTAATACCTATGGAGCTTAGTAAAATAATTTTAATAAAAACACACACACGCGCACACACACACACATATATATACACATGTCAATACAACTTTACTTTAATAAAAAACCCTCAAGTGAAGAATGATACTTGAGGAACCACTTGCTCATTGTGCTACTTCCTTGAAAACACATATTCACAACTAATAAGAAATCTCTATGAGTAAAGAATATACTACTATACTTGTGAGGCTAGGTATTTCAAGGCAAGCTCACAAGGATAATTCATGTTTTCTTATAACTTGGCACATATT
>CANTUT010000626.1:267500-322500 GCA_947687605.1 Reutealis trisperma | reverse complement strand
CGGTGTGAATGAATTTTATAATTTTTGGAATTCAATTATAATTTCACATTTTATAATTGATATAAATGAAAATTTATTTATAATCCTATATTTTTAATTCTTTGTAATTAATTATGCTTGGATCAAATCCCTTAAAAATTTATAAATTTATGAATTCTAAATTTTTTCTTTTTAAAATAATAAGAGTACAGATTATTAATGAAATTTATTTGTAGATAAATTGAATTCCATGAAAATTTATTTGTAGAATTATTTAAATGTTTAATTTGATGTATGTTTATTAAAGAATTGTATTTAACTTGATGGAAGGTCTCATAAATTATGGGTTCTATTATCTACAATTGCAATATATCTTAATATTTTTAATAATTAAAATGATATTGTTTATTGTACGTTATACTAAGATGGTTATCACTTGTATTTATATCAGATGATTCCCATTTAAATGTAAGAGAAGGTGCACCATTTTTATTTGCATGGAGTATATCTAATAAATTTTTTAGCACAAGATATCTACTTTTTATTATTTTTTATTATATCTAAATTGAATAAAAAGTTAATAAACTCGTACACACGTGAGCTTATAAGTAAATAAATATTATAATCTACATGTATAAAATTAATTAACTTTTGCAATACATATAAATTTATAAATAGATAAATATTGAAATGTACTTATACAAAATCAATCAATTAGCTTTTGCTAATGTTGAATATTCAACTATTTATATATACTTTAATTATTTCATATATTTAATGTGGGGATTTAATTTTCAACACAACTTTTTACGTTCTGTCAAATTATCTCATGGTCCAATATTAATGGATTATTTGACTCTTATTTATAAATAGATTGCTGGCATCTCTTCATTAATTTTAATTCATTATCAATTCAACAATTATGGCTTTAACATGAATTGTAGGATCAACTGGATTGAACATGCTCAAGAAGTTTTTCTCTTTTTTTATTTTTTGCCAATAAATTCTTTTCTATTTTAACAGGCCGAATGCTATTTTCCCCCTCCACTTGTCACTATTAGTCATTTTACTACATGAACTTTATAATTAATCAATTTTACACCTAAAGTTGATAATTTATAACTACGCACTACTTAATTGTCCAAATTAACAGCACGTTATTTCACGCATGATGATATGTAAAAACCTCTAACACATTTTGATTTTATTGTTAAAAAAATAAAAACCCAAAATAGAAAACAGTTTGTTGTTTTATTCATTTTTTCAATAATTATAAATAAAGACAATAATAAATGTAAAAGGAAAAGGCTCAAATAAGAAATTTCATTAGTATTTACAAAAAATCTATGCATTTTGCAAGTAAAAGTATATAAAAAAAATAAAAAAAGAAAAACAAAATCCAAAAATTGATTGGATTTATAACAAATTGGATAAAACTTTGATTAAAAAACCATAGCAAAAATATAATGTGTAAAGCCTTGTTCCTGATAATTTTCTCTTTTAAGAGCATAGAGATTTGGTTTTACTAGAAGGGCTTAGATCTCTTAGAGCCAATGGATGGATTTGGACTTATGTGTGGAATAGTAAATGGATTATCGGTCAACCTTCGCCGCGTCTTTGGCAAAAAAAAACCTTCGCCGCCTTTGTCTCCTTTAATCCATTTGTCTTGCCATTTCTGGATAGTGTTGAGATGGGTATAGAGGTGATGGTGCTTGAGGGACTCCAACCTCCATGGTTTCCAACAGCAAAGACGCAGTATTGCTGCAAAATCAACAACTGCAAGCGGTAATATTCCATAGTCAAGCTAAAAACCAAGAAAATTCTCAGATCCAAGAAAATATCATCATAAAATATCTATGGATTTATGTTTATTCATTTGGATTTTTTTATTTTGTTCGCTTTGTGATTTGATTAGAGCTTCTGCTATTCTAATTTTAGGTGAGAAATTTTGATTTTTCATTAAAAAATAGTGGAACTGAATGTTTGCTGATAAAAATTAAATAATTCACATGATGGGGTTTATTAGATTATAGATATGTGTGTTTGGAAAGAAGAAGAGAAAAAGATTGATCGAATATGCAATTTTGGAAGGAGAGAGAGAGAAAGAGAGAGAGGCATGAGGAAGAGAGAGAGAATTTTAATTTTAATAATAAAATAATAATTTTTAATTAAAATAAATGCCAAATCATGTTCTTTTTTATACTTTACTTGCTATTGTGCTCGTGTATGCACACACCATGCTGATTAGGACAATCAGGTATTAAATAGTTTCAATTTTAAGTATGAAATTGGTTAATCTTAAAGTTTAGGGGGTAAAATGATTAATAATAATAAGTTAAGGGGTAAAATATGTATTTAGCCATTTTTTTTGAAATAAATTTAAATTTCATTAATTATTAATGGCGGAATATAAATTTTAATAGAAAAAGATCTGATATAGAATCAACTACTTTAATAAGAGCAAACTGGTTTGTAAATCACAAATATTCAACAGAACAATCAACTGTCATATAGTTGGTTTTGAAAAACTGCGACTGTAATAGTAGAATAACGTATCAAGCCATTGTCCTCTTTGTGAGCATATGAAATGTAACAGTGCATAAATATACCATCAAATTTATAAGAAAAAGACAACTTTCAGCATGGAAAGACATAACAAAACTCTAATATTGGAAGATAAAATAACATAAAAAGTAAAATACAATATAATGTAAAATAATAAAATAAAAAATATCACCCTAATAGTCGTAAACACAAATCCACCACAAGTATATGATAAAAATGGAAATAAAGAGGCAAAAGCGGATGCAATGAGACAGAGACGAGATTAAGTAGAAAGAGCATCAAGCGATAGTAGAGAATGAATCAGTAGAGCTAGTGATAAATGTAGCAACAACGGTAAAGATGTGATTATAATTTATATTAAATTTAATAGAAAATATTAGAATTATTATTGATTAAAAGAAAAGATCAGTAGTAGTTTAAAAAAAATTGAGAAAAAATTAAAGAGAAAAAAAAAAAAAAAAAAAAAAAAAAAAAGAGAAGCGGCTAGGATTTTAAATGAGAATTTTTTACGAATCTGTATTTAGCCATTTTAAAATGATAGAAAGTTAAAATCCATGGTCAACTCACATATCTTTCATTCCAAGCTGTTGTTAGGCTGAACCCCAGAAAAGTCGTGTTTTGAGGCCCACAGAGCAAGAAATTTCTGGTTATTGTAATTAATTTCTTTAATTAAAATTTAAATAAAATAATCTCTGAGATTTATTTTAAATAATGACTTAATTCTTTGTAATTTGAAAAATTAATTTTTTAATTTCTCAAATTTCATTATTTTGTTATAATAATTAGTCATTTTGCTTGTTTTTTATAATTTTTTATCAAAAAATTAAAAAAATTAAAAAATAAATAATTTTGAATACCAAAATACCCTCCCTCAACTCTCTTCACTCTCAAACTTTTTAGGTATGAAAAAAATCAGTTTTTATAGTAATTATCATATCTGTTGTTGTACAAAATTCTTTTTAATTTTCCCTTATTCAATTATTCAATAGATGGATTGTATTAATGGTTAGTGGTCCTCTCCATTTCAACTTTTTTTCTGGAATTTAATTTCAAAAATCAATGAACAAATAATGCCAAAAATTCCACTTTTGAGATAACTAATGTAAAATAAAATATAGCCTCCCATGTCAAAATCCATGCTTTTGAGCTCTATATCACATATTAGACTTTGTTTTGTATTTGTCTTTGTGGTGGATATTTTTTATTTTGGATGAGAAATAAAATTGAAAAATTCAAATTTCTTTTGAGATTGTTGGTGGGTACTGTTTCTTGTGATAATCTACTTGAGAATTTGATGCTTTGAAATTGCAATGATTTCATGGCTTTGAAATCCAATAATCAAGATTTACCGCAAGCTAAATAAGCTCTCATCAATTTGATTTCAAGAAATGAATTCCAGCGAAAATGTTCGTCATCCAAAATCTTTATTTAGCATTGTGGTTGTTTAGCATTAAAATGAATATTTATTTATTTATCTTTTTTTTTTTTTTTTTTGCAAACAAAGATAGAAAAAGCTTTGATTTTTACACGGCACTTTTTGAAAAAAAAAAAAAAAAAAGCTATAATTCCCTTGATCCCATGTTTCTATTGTTGGGAGTTCAATATTGAAAAATTAACAAAATCATTTGAATTTTTTGTGGATTTTTATTTTGTTTGCAAAATTGAATTTAGAATTTGATTCATCCATGTATGTAACTTATTTTTCCTAAATTGATTTTGAGAGGGTAGACAATGAGAGATAGGCAGAAATGGAAAATTCATGCATAAACGAATGGCATTAAGTCTTTTTATAATTTTTAATAGTAAAAGTGATGAAGTGACCATTTTATTTGATAGAATGAAAATTAAGGAATTAAAGAGTGATTTTTTCAAAATATAAGAACGAATTCATTAATTTTGTTAAATTTGAGGAACTAAAAAATATTTTACCCTTAAATTTTTTTGGCCATATTAATTTTATTTCTAACTTATTAGATTATATTTAGAATTGCGATTAAAAAGATTTTTTAATAGACACCATTTTAGATGTTGATTGAAAAAAAATTATTTTAAAGTATTATTTAACTATTTTAAGATTTTATAATTAGAATAAATAAATTTTTTTTAAAAAAAAACTTTTAATAGTTTCTAATTAATATTTTTAATAATTTTTTTTACAATGATGATTTAAATAGTAATATCAAATAGTAAATTATTAATCAAATGATGTATGCAAGATACCAGTTAAAAGTTAATACTGTCTCTGTCTCACTTTAATAGACTTTTTTTTTTTTATACGTTTCAAATTATAAGTTATTTTCTTTTTTTAATCGTTGGTTAATAAATAATAATCAAAATTACCCTTTGTCAATTAATATTAACATTACAATCTATGATTAAAATTTCACTTTCTTTAATAAAAAAAATGGTTAATAAATAAGAGTATTTTAGGCAAACAATAATTAAAATTAATGCTCTTAATTAGTTTTCTTAGTCCGTGCGCAAAATGAAAATTGTCTAGTGTGATGAAGGGAGTGCTAGACTTAGAGTATTGACTTAAACTAAAAAATTTTCATCATATACGGCCCACAAAAAGGAGTTGTTAATGGAATCTCCAATGAGCAGCTGACTAGTGTTTTCTTTTGATAAATTTAATTTCAACTCAAGAATCAAATCCAAGATGTCCTTATTAAGAGTACTACAATAAGAAATTCATTGATAACAACTATCAAAATTTATTACAAATCTTTTTAGTATTTGAATTATTAAAAATATACCTACAAACAATAGTTGTTATTTTCATTTTGAAATGTTCAAAAAATTAGTTTATTTCACTTTTTAAGTTAAATTTTGTATGTGTGTCTAAATATGTTTTTTAATATAGGGCCCATTTTATATTGCATTTGGAAACAATTTTTTCAATAAAATTTTTTATATTTTTTAAAATTTTTTTTATATAGAAGCAAATAAATAGATTTTTTTTTAGAAATATATTTGAAAAGTAGTTTATAAAAAATATTTCTTTCATCTCAAATTGATAGACAAATGTTTTTTAATAGGTATCCCAAATTATAGGCATATTTTCATTTTAGAAAAGTAGTTTAGACAATATTTTACTAAAATATCTTTATTCATTTAATATTGGTATTAATAAACTCATTATTTAAATTAGTCGTATTTATATTTTCAAAAATACGCTAACATCACTAATACAATATTTGAGTTCCTCATGAATTCTAAGTTTCAAGCACTTTTTTTTTTTTTTTTTGGGTTTTCTTTAATAGCATCTTCATTATTTGCATTGGAGAATGAAAAATTGATTGGAAAACGAAAAATTTATTCCACAAAAATTCTTTGGGTTGTAAGTTACTGCAAGGGTGTTTTTGAAAAAAAAATTAAATTTAATGATTTAATTAAATTAACTTCTAATTCTTAATTTCTATGAAAAGTTAGTTGTGCCTATTAATTTGGGATAGAGGGAGTAATAAACATCAAAATAAAAAAAATTTAAAAGTACTTTTTAATCTCTAATAGTAATCTTAAACGCACCCACAATATAGTTGGTTACATTATTTTTAAATTAATGATAACTAATGCTATGTTGTTTTTTTAGCATTGAAAATAGAGAATTGATTATGAATATATTATTCAAGAAAATATATATTTACTGTTAGGTTATATCTTATAATGCAATAACTAATAATAAGGGTAAAATAATAAAAAATCATAAAGTTTTAATCATTACATAGAATAAATATGAAATATTATTTCTGAATGCGAGAAATGAAATATAATGTTAAAAATTAATATTAAAGTTTCATTGAATATATATATATATATATATATTACAAATTTGGAGTTTGAATTTTTGTAAAATATTTAATATGGTGTCTTATAAAAAATTTCATCCAATTAAAGGCTTAAAATCACCGTACTATCTTGAAGAGCTTTTTCTTCTTCAATTTTACCCCGTTCAGGTAGTTTTGAATTTTCCAAATGGGTGGTTGTGGTATGGTGTTTTCGAAAATTGAGATTCTGGATTGTTTGTTTTGATTGCTTTTGATAATGTGGGTTCTTTTAAAACTAAATTATACGCCATAAATATTAGGATTGATGCATCCACATCTGAGTTCTTTTTTAGTTTTAATTTTAATAATTTTTTTAATTTTAATAATTTTTATTATTAAAAAATATAAAATAGTTCCCATAAAAATTATTTTACTAAATTAAATTAATGTCTGTTATGGTATGTGACAGAAAAATCTTTAATTGAATTAATTTAGTGATTATAAGTTTTTAATTGAACGGAATCTTTTATAAAATACCAAATTGAATATTTTTTTGTGAATTTTCAGATTCCAAATTAGATATTTCTCAAGTCCCAAAACAATTCAATAAAAATTTCAAGTGATTTCTTTTAAAAATAATATTTTAAAATGATGACAAAAAAAATAGTAATTCTTGCATCAACCCACATATTTTTCAATTTATTTATTTATTGACATAACACATCTTTTTCATTGTAAGCTGTCTTCACGCCGAACCTCCGATAAGTCATGTTTCGGGGCCCGCAAGCAAGAGATTATTACTCTTTGTAATTCATTTCTTAAATGCTCTCTCTGTTACTTCCATTTCTGACTTGTTAGAGCATGATTGATATTACTAGTGAATTTTTTTTTTCTGAGATACGATAAAATTCATGAATGTGTCTTCATATTTTGAGAAATATATTAAAATATCTCTGTAATTTTAATTCATTTACTATATAATTCTTTTATCCAGAAAGTGAATATTTTCAATTAAATAAAAAAAATTAAAAGATAAATTTATCTCTTATCTATTTTTTTTCACCTCAATTCTTTTTCCACAAAAATTAAAATTAAAATAATAATTCTTTTCACCGTAACTATTTTTAAAATTAAAATAAAAATAGTACTTCAAAAACTACAATACCAAAAAAGAAAACGTCATTAAATTCACATATGACATCTAATTAAAACTGCAATGCTTTCTAAAATAATAAATACTTTCATAGGATTGTTTTTTCATGAGGCAGGCATTTTGGAATATATATATATATATATATATATATATATATATATATATATATATATATATATATATATATATATATATATATATATAGTTTTAAAATATATAAGTGACTAAAATAATAAAGTTTATTAAAGCAATAAGATATATTAAAAAATTTATTTAAACAAATTTTAATAGTGTTTAAATAAAATGATAATTAAAAAAAGAAAATCTAATTTTTCACTTTTGAATTTTGAAAAATCAACTAAAAAAATAAAAATAAGAGAGAGAAAATGAATAATATAAAAAAAAAAAAAAAAAGTTACCAATTAATGTGTGGCCCATGTCACTAATTAAAAAGAAACCCCGTCAGTCACGGGGGCCCAAACTGTCCAAATTACTAAAAAAATAAAATTTATGACAACATGGGGTGTCCACTATTCTATCTAACATGAAAAATCGAATCCAATCAAAATTTAGTTCGGTTTTTAATTTTTATTTTTAAAATTTTAAGAAATTTCAGTTTTGTTTTTATGTGAGAAAAACTGAAAAACTGAACCGAACTGAATTATTCATATATATATATATATATATATATATATATATATATATATATATATATATATATATATATATATATATATACACTATGTCATAAATTGTTAATAATTTCTTCTAAATTTGATGGTGAGTAGCATTATTTATCTTAAGGTCTCAAGTTTGATAGACGGTAATTTTAATTTTTTTGTTATACAATTAAAAAAAGAAAAAGAAAATTACCGAGGAATCGAACCCGCGACTTCCAAATAAATTAATTATACATTATCTGCTCAGGCAGTCCTCAATATCATATTTGAAATTAAAAGTAAAACTTATATATACGGTTACCAATTTATCGAACTGAGCTGAACATTTTTTGTTCGGTTTGGTTCAATTTTAAAATTTTATTTATTTCAGTTTGGTCTGATTTTCGAATGTATAGTCCTATTGAGAATCATTGGTAAAAGTTTTAGAGCTTTTTGATACTTTTGCCCAAAAAAAAATTTAGAAAAAGAGTTGAGGAGGAAAAATGGTGGATAAGGGAAAAATTTATCTTTTATGTTATCATAAGGGAAAATATTCTTTTAGAATGGAAGGACTAAATAGCAAATAGATTAAAACGGAAAGGTCATTTTAATGTATTTCTTAAAAGTAGGAACACACTTATGAATTAGGTCATACTTTAGGGGGGCTAAATAGTAATTTGACTTTTTTTTTTTTCTTAATTTTTTCAAGCGGGTATTTGTGGTGCTGTTCTCCTTGCTACTTCTATAAAACGGAAAACAAAAAAGATTATAATTATAGAGAAGAGAATAAAATATTATATACACAAAAACAAAAATCGGTCTCTTTTACTAAAATATGGTTTCCAGGGGCTTGCTTCTTGTTTGTATGATAAACTTGGTTGTGTTTCTCATGTTCTCATCTGAGATGGTGTTGGCCAAACAAGATGAGATCCCCAAAACCAGTGAGTTTCTTATTAAATTAAATGCAATTTGCTAGTGATTATTGGTTAATTAATTATGGTATTAGTATATATATGGAGTAAAGATGCTTAATTATTTATTTATATTTTTGTGATAGTAAGTTATAATGAAACGGAATACAACATATTTAAATGCAATTTTTAGTGTATTAAACATTGAATTACGATATAATTCTTTCCATTATGTACCCTTACTGTGTTATAATTTCATCTTGAAATTAATTTTGGTGCAGAAGATGAGAAGAGTGAGGAATATGACAAGAATTTCAAGGAAAGTAAAACGGAGGCTGGAGGAAGTGGATCAAATAGAGGGGGAACAGGCGGCCCTCAGCCCTCCTCCTCTAAAAAGAATTGATGTTCTCGTATGTAGGATATTCGGTCATTTATCCAAGTACTCAAAAATATGTTATTTTACTTAAAAGTAATGATCCATCTTCGTCATTAATGTATTTTTATTTTGTGTGAATAAATCCAATATATATTTATAGAATTGGGTAAATAATAGTAAATAATCATGTGGAACTCAACAATCAAGCACAAACAGCTCATTTCGTGATACATAATAGTAAAACACACATAACAAATATAATTTCAATTAATTTAATTTAAAAACCTAATTATCTTAATTTTTAATTTAATCTTTAGCGATTAATTATTCTGATTACTTTAAACAACATATGTTGTCACCTCTAATTAAACTGATTAATATATATTTTTAAATTTTTATATATTCATTTTATTAATCTAATACTAAAATGCACATAATAATTATAATATTTATTATGTACACTTAATTTTATTAATTTCTACTAAACTAATTATATATATATATATATATATATATATATATATATATATATATATATATAATAATTAAAAAAGCACAATATATAATAAAAATAGAAATAAATATATACCTAAAATTAATCTAATTAACACACATATATAATAACAATAACATTTATTATATAATTTGAAATTAAATTCCTACTGAAAATCCAATAGCATCTCTCTTATAATTTGAACATTATCTCCTACATAAAATACAATTAGGGATACATAATAGTAAAACACACATAATAACTATAATTTTAATTAATTTAATTTAAAAAACTAATTATCTTAATTTCATAAAGAATCGAGCCGTTCATGCATCTATTCCACCTATATAGTCGAGAGTAGAATTATTGCAAGAAATAACTAGTTTGAAGTTAATGAGAGTGGCTGAAATAGGGGCTGACGATGTCAATGCTCAAATTGCTAAGTGAAGCGGACGTGGATAGAAGAAACGTAGTATATTTTGGGATTTGCCATATTGGATTTCTAATTTGATCAGACATAATCTAGATGTCATGCACATTGAGAATAATGTGTTTCAAAATATCTTCAATACTGTGATGGACATCCCAAGGAAAACCAAAGATAATGGTAAAGCCAGACATGACTTGAAACAATTCTACCTCTGTAAGGAGTTAAAGATATATGAAGTATCTAGAAAATATCCAAAGGCAAGATATGTACTCGATAAGCGAGGCAAACAAGTCTTGTATGAATGGCTGAAAGATCTTAAATTTCCAGATGGGTATGTATCAAATATGGGTTGATGTGTTAATCTATGAAAACTAAGGTTATTTAGAATGAAGAGCCATGACTATCACATTTTCAT
This sequence comes from Reutealis trisperma, assembly GCA_947687605.1. Taxonomy (NCBI): domain Eukaryota; kingdom Viridiplantae; phylum Streptophyta; class Magnoliopsida; order Malpighiales; family Euphorbiaceae; genus Reutealis; species Reutealis trisperma. The sequence goes on along the minus strand of CANTUT010000626.1, from coordinate 311,752 downwards.
GCAACGCTTTCTTTCTATTGCTTTTCGTGAAATTTTGCCAAGGGATGTTTCGTAACCTTGACGAGTTGAGTTTATTTTTCAAAGAACTCACTTTAACACTTTTTAGGGAAGAAGACATGGCAAGGCTTGAAAATACCATTCCACTGATCTTGTGTAAACTAGAATGCATTTTTTCTCTAAGTTTCTTAGACTCCATGCAGCATTTATCAGTACATCTTACATATGATGCTAGTATAGCAGGGCCCGTTCAGTACCGACGGACGTATCCACTTGAGAGGTAAAATCTTTCTATCCTTTTAATATTTACAATCACATCCTTCATTTTATAATAAGTCATATTTGTAATTTATAATATTTATTTGCTATAGATTTAATGAGCATTTGAAATATAATGTCAAGAACAAAGTAAGGGTTGAGGGATCCATTTGCAAAGCATACTTAGTTGAGAAAGCCTTATCATTTTGCTCTTATTATTTTGAACTCCATATTTTTATAAAGCATAAGACAGTATCTCAAAATGATGATGGCAGAATGCCAGAAAGAGCAAATATCTTTGGTATTTTATCAATATTTACTCATCTAGGTAAACCGTTCAATCGACTTAGAATGAGATTGATGACTGACAAAGAATACAAGGCAGCTTAATCCTATATTCTTTTGAATTACTCCAAAGTTGGAAAATACGTCAAGTAAGTTACAACTTAATAAAAATAACTCATAACAAGTTTATTTTAAGTTTCCTTATCGTCTTGCTCATTTTTTTTCCATTTTATGAAGTTTATACATTAATATTTTGAAGCAATCTATGCCGAATATAGCAACAACTTATATAGATAAAATATTAGAGACTAAATTTGCTAAGTGGTTTCGTTAATATGTAAGTTTAATGTAGTAAAGTTACATAAAAATTAATTTAAGATTTTTTTTTCCCACACCATCATGTTTATAAGTTTATTTTTTTCATAGGCCAATGATCCTACAAATAGAATTATAAATCAATTCATTTTTTATCTTTCAAAGGGTCTGTTGCGGTATGTTACAACTTATCCTGTTTACTTTATGAACGGTTACAAGTTTCATATTGAAATGCAAAGTTTGGGTAGGTCATCAATTAATAGCGGGGTATGTACAATGAGTTCCAATTACAGTGAGAACACATTTGATTATTATGGTCGATTAATTTAGGCAATGCAATTGGAATACCTTGCACTTCCAATTAAGAGGACTATTTTATTTAAGTATAAATGGTTTGATCCAACACCAAATGCGGGAACAATTCCAATTACAATGAGAACACATTTGATTATTATGGTCGATTAATTGAGGTAATGCAATTGGAATACCTTGCATTTCCAATTAAGAGGATTATTTTATTTAAGTGTAAATGGTTTGATCCAACACCAAATGTGGGAACAAAATTTCATGAGCAATATAATCTTGTTGAAGTCAATCACAGGTGCCAATTCAATAAATACAAGCCATTTATACTAGCAATGCAAACTTATTAAGTGTATTATATTCCCTATCTGAGTCTATAACAAGATAAAGCTGATTAGTGGGCAGTATACAATATTAAAGCTAGATCAATCATAGAGATTAAGGATGGTAGTGGAATTAGTACAACATCTAAAGAACCATTTCAGGAAGATGAAGTTAATGAGCCTAAGCTTAAAGTTAACAATGACGAACCTCCTGCAACCTTAAATGATCCTGACGAGTTATTGGTTGAAATGAATAATGAAGATGATAATGATACAGAAGATGAACCTAAGTTTAATTCAAAAGTCGAGACATCCGATGAAAACATGGATGAAGATGACCTCAAAGAAATAGATTTTGAATAAGTTTATTTTTTTTAATAATTGTGTATTTCTTTCTTTAAATTGTGTGTTAATTTCTTATTTTTATATTTACATTCTTATATCTCAATTAAGTCATTTCAATTTGCATAAATTTATATTTTTTTAATTTATATTTAATATTTAAAAAATGAATAAATTTATATGAATTAATGAATTATATAGATGTTGACTCCAAGACGTATATTGACTCCGTGAGATAATCCTGGTAGCAGTACATCCATGTCTCGAAAATGATGTTGCGTACAGGGAGGGCATGCTACCACTGGTGTTCTTCCTACCATTGGTTCATCACTTCCCACCATCATTTCTTCTTTACCCTCTCTCTCTCTCTTCTTACACCTCCCACATTTACCTTCTTTGACCATTATCATATAGATCCATTTATCAACTCCTCCTTTGTCTATTGCTCCATCCACTGTTCCCGCTACTATTTCTCCTCCCTCTACTGGTCCTTTACCTTCATCATCTTCTACTGTTCTTTCATCCATTACTCCTCCTTCTACTGTTCATTCACCTATTACTCCAATTACACATCCTTTATCTTCTACACTTACTAGCAATAACCCTACTACTGCTCCTATTACTGGAGGAGTTCCATCCACATCTCAATCAATAGATGAAGATGTCTACCCATTCCTACCACCGGATCCAGAGCTGGAGGAAGATGTGTAAGCATTATTTTTTTAATATAATTTTTAATTTATAATATCTCTTTCTTTTTGTATAACTAACATTTACAATGATTAATTGCAGGATGTATCTGCTTGATACAATGCAGACTATATACAAGATATTCAAAAACCAGTTGAAGCCTGAGTGCACGTGTTAGAAATCAGTGCCTCGGGAGATTAAGAAGTTCTACTGGAAAGAGTTTCAAGTATGTACATATTAAATAGATACATAATATTAATAAATTATTTTTAAATTTTATTTATTAATTATTATTCATATACTGACTTGTATTTTTTTTTATTTTTTTTAAAAGCACTATTATCGGAACTTGATGATTGATGCCTTGATCAAGACAACCTTTTTTAAGAAGGTTACAAATAGATATAAGAACTTCCCCTATGACTTTAAGAGAAAGGGAAGAAAGAGACACGGATCCCCTAGGAGACATGGGATGCTTGGCAGAAACACTAGGCTTCTGTCGAGCATAAGCAGCTCTCTCGAAAGGCATTCCAGAATAGAAAGTCACATAAAGGCAGTCCAGTGGGTGGATCATTTAAACACACTACAGGGTTTGTCCCTCCGGCTCAGCATGCCAAAAAATTAGTAAGATGTCAATTTTTATTTAAGTTATTAATTTGTTTATAATTTTGCTACGTATTTTACTAATTTTATTACTTTTTTTAAAGTTATCAATTTCATACTTTTTTTTTCAATTATAATTATAATTTTATTCTTTAATTCTTAATAGAGAAATGATCTTGGTTAGAACTCTACTCTTGAGGAGGTATTCATGAGCAAGCACATGAGGAAGAAAGACCGACAGACCTTTATCGACCAAAGCTCCCAGCAGATTCATGTAATTTTTAATTATCAATTTTCCTATTAAAGTAAATTATAAATTTTGATAATAACTATATATAAAAAATAGGAGGATCTTAGAAATCTCTGAGAGCAGATGTCGCAGCCGGCCCCGGATCCACTAAGCCACCTTAAATAGACGAGTTCGGGAGTCTAGAGAAAGGACGAGTCATCTACAGGATTGGTTCTTTAGCTTGATCATTTGGACATCCCGGGGGTCAATTCTTAGCTCCATCATTGCCACCATCGCTGTGAACCCTTAATTTTGTACCCTCCAGTATGCATTTGAACCTTACAAGTACTTAAGCTCAATAAACAAACCTCCATAAGCCGAAAACTCTCAAAATGGAAAATTTGAAAAAATAAAATATGTCTTTTTGACATTTGAACCCTTTTAAATCATTCAGAACTGAATAATGAATACAACACAACTAAAATAGTGAAAAACAGATAAAAAACAAGCAAGAATGAGTAAAATAGGCGAAAATGGGCTAGTTGTCGCAGAGCCTTACAGCATTGCTGCAGAGCCCTCTGTGAAACCACAGAGAGTGTGCGGCACTACCATAGAGAGCTCTACAATAGTGCAAAACCTTTGTGGCAACTGCAGATAAGTTTCCTATTTTCGCAGTCCCACATTGGAATTTTAGTGTTTTTCTCCTTCAATCTTCTCCCTATATATAGAGGACCTCTCTACACTCTAAGACACCAACTTCTAGAGCTTGAAAAGTATTAACTTTAAGCAAACAATTTTTTATTTGCTCCTTACTTTGCAAAACAAGTTAAGGGATTTCTCTTTGATTCTTACTCAACTAGTTAAAGGATTTCTGCCCTCCTGTTTGAGGCAGGTCTATTGCCCAAGGCTTGTTAGGAGGTTTCTCCTTGATTCCTACTAGACTAGTTAAAGGCTTTTCGCCTACGTATTCGAGATAAGTCTATTGCTCAAGGCTCATGTTAGCTGTCCGAGGTTAACCGTCGCCCATCGTCCATGGTAGGCACTGCACCATCTTAGGCTAGTCATCACACGCCGTCTGAGGCTAGCTGCCGCCCACCATCCGAAGCTAGTTGTCACTTTCCATCTGAGGCAAGCTATCGTGTCATCTAAGGCTAATCGCCACCTGTCATCATAGGTAAGCTCTTTTCCCTTTTCTTTATTTGTGTTCTAAGTCTCCTTGTCTAATTCTTGATTTGCTAAGGTAGTTAATTAGAATATGAATTAATTAATTCCACTTGGTAATGAATTGGTTCAATCAATCAACTCAACCCTCTTTTAATCAATCAATTAAAACATGATAAAATGACTAGGCTAAATTAACCCCTTTGCAAGAAGGGAGAACTTCGTGGGTTCTAATTCGCATTCAAAGGGATATGCATGCATGCTTGGTTCAAGCATCAAATCTAATTAAAACGAACCAACTCTCTTCCTATCATCTTCTTCACTTACTTTTATTTTATTTTATTTTTTCTTTGTTATAAGGCTTAGTTTGGAGAATGTGTGACTTTCCTAGAACCTATAAGGGCCAAAGGAAAGGAGGTATCCCCTAAGTTTGGGCTTTTTTATAGTAAAGTTAGCTTTCTTTTGAACTTTACTTGTGTATTTACTTTATTGAATGAATCGAATGATCATGCATACTATAAATTGTTCATGCATCATAGATTGTTCACGAAATATATTTTAAGTCACTCTTATACTAATTGGCCAAACTTATTTTATTAAAGTAAATCGAAAATTTAGTCCCTAGATCCTCTTTGGTTTTGAGTCTAGTAATCTTTTTTCCTTTGGGTAATAAATAGAGTCAAATGAGTTTTTTCCTTACATTTTTCCAAATAAAAAATAAATTAAGGTGGTGACTCTAAGAAATAATTTTCAAATCTATCAAAGATAAACCTGAGAGCTTCCTCATGAGTTCTTTTCCAAATAAACATTTTGATTCCTTTTATCGGATCAAATCAGTGTCGAGCGAGGCCTTATAGCCGCCTACAGCTAAGCACATGCAGCTAGAGATCGATAAGCGAATAGCTCAAATGCGAGAGGAGATGCAACAGACTATCTAGGAGTAGGTCTGGTAGCAGGTCGAGCTACAGATGTAGGAGTTCTTCTCACGGTACTTTGCTAGTGGTGTTGCTCCTCTGCCTACTCCTCTACCGGCTTCTACTACTTCTTAGTCAACCAGAGATGCTGCTATTGCTATTGCTAATGCATACATAGTGTATCTGGAAGCCAGCCAGCAAGATCAAGAGGGCCATGATAAGGGGGATGAGGAGGATGATGATGCTAAAGAGCTGGATTAATAATTTTTTTTAGTTTAGTTATTTTTTATACTTATAAGGTGTACAATATAGTATATTTTTTGTTAACTATATTACATTATATAATGTTTAATTTCGATATTTATATTATATAATTATTTATAATTTTTTAATTAATACCTATTTTATAAAATTAATTTATTAAATATTTTAAATATTTAAAAAAAATATACTGGCCAATTTATTATCAGATCACTGACCATTTCTAATCATTAAAATAATATTTTTCAATAAATTACTGATAGATTACTAACTGTTTTTGTTAGTAAATTATTTTTAAAGCCATTTACTAAAAGATTACTGACTGCTTGTTTTATAATATTAATTTTTATAATATTTTATTGACGGATTATTGATCGTTTCTATTATTAAATTATTTTTTAAAATATTTTATTGATGGATTACTGAACGTTTTGTTGTAAAACTATTTTTTTTAAAGTCATTTGCTAACGGATTATTGACTGTTTTAAAATAATATAATTTTATTTTAATTAAAGTTACTAACTGATTAGTGACGGGGTATGCTTATTTAATTTTTTTGAATGAAATTACCGATGGATATTTAAAAAATAGTAACCATTTTTCCATCAATAAATTTACTGATGGAATGTGTAAATCATCGTTACAGTATTACTGATCATTGTTTTACTGAAAAATCTTGTCCGTCACAAATTTATCAATAAATCTGTTTACCGATGGATTTTATAGGTTAATTGATGGAATTATTCGTCAGTAAATGGCTTATTTTTTATAGTATATCTAACAAATTTTTTAGTAAAAGATATCTTCTTTTTATTATTTTTCTTTATATCTAAATTGAGTTAAAAGTTCATGAACTTGTATACATGTAAACTTATAAATAGATAAATATTGAAATCTATATGAAAATTAATTAGCTTTTGCTACACATATAGACTTAAAAATAGTCAAGTATTGAAATGCACTTATATAAAATCAATATATAAAATCACTTAGCTTTTGCTATATTGAACATTTAAGCATTTATATGTCCTTTAAATGTGAGAATTTAATTTTCAACACACCCTTTCACGTGCAGTCAAATTATCTCATAGTCCAACATTAATATATTATCTTTTTGAACACAAAATTAATAGATTATTTGACTCTTATTTATAAATAAATTGCTGATATCTCTTCATTAATTTTAATCTGAGCTAGTATCCTTATCAATTCAATAACTATGGTTTCAACATGAAGCGTAGGATCAGCTGGATTGAATAATGCACAAGAAGCAATATGTTTTTTTTGCCAATAAATTCTTTTCTATTTTAAAATGATAGAAAGTTAAATTCCAAGGTCAACTCACATGTCTTTTATTCTAAACTGTTGTTACACTGAACCTCAGAAAAGTCGCGCTTTGAGGCCCGCAAGCAAGAAATTGCTGGTTTTTGTAATTAATTTCTTTCATTAAATTTTTTTGGCCACATTAATTTTATTTCTAACTTATTAGAGTATATTTATAATTGAGATTAAAAAGATTTTTTAATAGACACCATTTTAGATGTTTATTGAAAAAATTATTTTAAAGTATTATTTAACTATTTTAAGATTTTATAATTAGAATATATAAAATTTATTTTAAAAATAGCTTTTAATAATTTCTAATTAATATTTTTAAAAAAATGTTTTTTACAATGATGATTTAAATAGTAATATCAAATAGTGAATTCTTAAGAAAGATGCATGTAAGACGCCATTCAAAAGTTAATATTTCCTTCATCTCACTTTGATGTGCATTTTTTTTTCTTTTTCGTTCGTCCCAAATTATAAACTATTTTCTTTTTTTAATTATTAGTTAATAAATAATGGTCAAAATTACCCTTCATTAATTAATATAATATTACAATTTATAATTAAAATTTCACTTTTTTAATAAAAAAATTGATTAATAACTAAGAGTATTTTAGTAAATAATAATACTTCTTTGATCAATTTAATCAGGATCAATGAGGATAATTTAGATTTTTTGTTATTTAATGATGAAAAATATTGTCTTTTCAATAATTCAGTAAAAATATATTGTCAATAATATCCTTAATTAAAAAATCAAAGTTTTCATATTTGAAATTTGAATTTTAAGTATTTTTCTTAATTAATAGATATCTTTCTTAATGAATAGACTTTCATACTTGCAAACACCATTAATTGCATCAATGTTTTGGAATTTACTATTTACCAATAAGATAAAAGTAAATTCTTTTTATTCATCTTTACTTTCAAAATTCAATTTTTTAACGTATATGTAAAGTCTTGCCCGACCACTGACCTGATCTACTAGAGAGAATCATGATACTCATTCAAATTTAGACTCACGATAAAATCTTTGGATTCGTATTGGTTGATTTTGAAAAAATGACTTTAGGAGTTGTTATCTTAATTTTATTTAGTTGGAAAAATATTAAGAAAAAAATCCAAATTGACTCCAATTCATTAATTTTGCAATTAATGTACCCAAGAATAAAAATCACTAGTTTTTGAACTAAGTGGAGCTCGGGGACTAGTTTTTTTATTAAATAATCTAAATTTGGCTCTTAAATTTAATTTGACTTTGAAAATTAATTTCATGGATGACAAATATTATATGACAATATCATGATTAATGCATGAGCATGGAGAAAAGTAAAACATCCATAACTTAAACTAATTACATAAATTAATTAAAAAGGGGAAAGGAGATTGATTAGGATTTGGATTTAGATTCCAAACGTATCTATATATCTAATTGAATGGTGATCAAAATCCACGTAGTTCATTCCATGATTAAGTGGAGGGGTATAGGGATTGATTGGATTGATTTATTTGATTTGGGTTTGTAGATAAGAAGAAAATGTTGATACCTTTGATTGAGAGATTAATTAATTAATTGAAATGATTAATTAACTAACTACTTTGATGAAATGGATAGATAAATTAATTAATTGAAATGATTAATTAATTAATTTGGATAAAAAGGTGGATTTGAAAAAAAAAATATTAATTTGATTTTGAAAAAAGTGATTGATTAATTAAAAAGATTAATTAATTAATTAGTTGAGTGATTAAAAAAAAAAGAGTTTTAGTTAATTAAAAAGATTAATTAACTTGGTTAAGGTAACGTAATTAATTAATTAAAAAGATTAATTAATTAATTAGAGAGTGGTTGGAAGGAGAAAAAGAGAGGAATTAGATGATAGCTATCAACTCTAACTCAAGGGGTATTGCGAAATAAAGAAATGGAAGAGCTATTTATAAAAAAATGAGGTGAGGGTGATTTGAGAAGTGAAAATGTCAAAAGATGTAAATGGTAGGACAGAAAAAATAGTGAAAAATTATATTGTGGGCATTTTAGAAACTGCAAAAAGGGTGGTGGGACCATGCCACTTGAGGGACCGATGGTGCCACCAATTCTCTAGGCGACTCCATTGGTCTTCTTGGTGGCAGCTGATGTGGCAATTTTTCTTTTTAGAGATCAGTTGTTGATTTGAAGTTTAGAAAAATTGGATATCCGGTAGTAATGTAATTGAAGGCTAAAAAATTTTCTTTTGAGAGCACTACTCTAAAAAACCACCATCCACAAACCCCCGGCGGCACCCACACCCCCCTCTCCCCCGCCCGCGTTAACCAGCTAGCAAGACTGCTATAACAGCTCCATGTAGCACATTAAACTCAGCAAGTGCCAAGGTGTGGCTGGATGATAATGGTATAAAATTAAGGATTCACAGCTGCCCCCTCACTAAAATTATCTTTTTTGTAAGGTAATTTTGATGATTATGAACCTAAGAGTTGAGATGGTATAAGGAACCAAAGTGATATCTAGGTCGGTGTTTGGATATATTTAGGAGGGAGACATGGTTAGAAAAGAAAGATGGTAAAAAGAACCACATGGATGTTTAAGCAATCGTTCCTAAACATTTATGAGAAAAAAATGTGGCTGATGAATAGAAGTGAGAAAATGTACTAAAGGGATATCTAAACTAATGGCTAGATATTTTTAGGTAAATTGATGGATTTGGGTAAAAGATGTGGAAAGTGGAACATATAGATGTCTAGGTGATCATTTTTAGATATTTATGGGTGAAATTGATGGATTTGGGTAAAAGATGTGGAAAGTGAAATCATATAGATGTCTAGGTGATCGTTTTTAGATATTTATGGGTGAAATTGATGGATTTCGATAAAAGAGATGGAAAAAGGAATCACATTGCTATTAGGTGATCATTTCTAGATATTTATGGGTGCAGTTGATGGATTTGGATAAAAGAGATGGAGAAAGGAACCACATGGATGTCGAGGTAATAGTTTCCAGACATTTATAAGTGAAATTGATGGAGTTGGATAAAAGAACTACATGGATGTCTAGGTAACCATTTCTAGACATTTATGGGTGGAAGAAAATTTTGGATAAGATAATTTAGTTAAAGGAGAGCCTCAACCTATGACGAGTCGGCTTAAGAGATTCTCAAAAGATTTGGTAAAGGGAGACCCTTGGTTTATGACAAGTCAGCTCAAGAGATTCTCAAAAGATTTTGGTGGGAGAGCTTTGACTTATGGTGAGTCTGCTCAAGAGATTCTAATAAGATTTTAGTAAAGAGAGAGCCTCGGCCTATGGCGTGTCGACTCAAGAGATTTTAAAAAGACATTAATAGGAGAAGAGCCTCTACCTATAGCGAGTTAGCTTGACATATTCTAAAAAGATTTTGGTAAATGGTAAGCCTCAGCCTATGGCAGTCAGCTTGAGAGATTCTAAAAAGACTTCAGTAGAAGAAGAATCTCAACCTATGGTGAGTTAACTCGATAGATTCTGAAAAGATTTTGGTAAATAGAGAGTCTCGGTTTATGACAAGTTGGTTCAAGAGATTCTGAAAAGATTTTGATAGGAGGAGAACCTCAACTTATGTAAGTCGACTCAAGAGATTTTGATAGAATTTTGGTTACGTCGAAGAAACTTAAGCTTTTGAATGTGAGGGGTTTGGCCTTTTAGAAGGCTTAAAGGAACTTTGCTGCGATTAAAGGGACTCCAAAAGTTACACTTTATTGATTAGATTTGAAAAGGTATCATTTAGCTTTAAAGAGGCATGGATCAGCTTTAGAAGGTGTCGGTCAGCTTCGAGCAGGTATTTGTCAGCTTTAAGAGATATCGATAAGGCTATTGACTTAGCTTATGCATGATGGTCCATGATTGCAAATGATTGCATAGGTTCTGGTGCACAGATGATGCATATTCATATATGCATATTTTAGAATTCATGGACTTTTTATTTGACTTCTACACTATGTATGATTTGTGATGATGCCTATAATAGATGATTGCATAGACACATGAGGGTTGATTCACACATTTATTTTGTGAATGTAATTTTTTCATGTGAGTTTTGCTTTTATGGAGCCATGCATTTGTGAATTGAGAAACTCAACTTGGATTAGTATGGGATAGTTGCCATGGTGGCTTTATAAGGAATTTGAGGGGATTGAGATTTTTCTAAAGGCTTGATTTAGGTTTTGGAATATGGTGCCCCATGTTTTCTATTTTAGTGTCGCTAAACACCTTTATGAAGTTTAATGCTATAGCTTGGCTACAACTTATGGGCAACTCTGGTGGCGTCAGAGTTCAAATTTTGGCATTTCCTGGATTTTGCTGGAATTTTTTTTTGGACTTGTCTCAGGATGTCATAAGCCAGATGATGATTAGTGATGGACAAGTGAATTTGACCGTTGTAATTAAGAAGTTCCATGATCCCAGTGGCTAGAGAGATATGAGGGGTGGAGGCTCAGGATTAGGGCCTTGATTTTTTGTTTAAAGGTTGAATATTTGTCTTACAAATCTACTGATCGGGATGATGCCAGAGTGGTATGATTGGTATTGTAGATGAAACAGGAGCATTTTGTGGTTAGAGCCTTACTAGCAGAGACACTGATGATTCTCGATTGCTTTATTTGATATTTAGAGAGATGAACTATCTCTTCAATTATTCTCCAGGTGAGAAAAATTTATCTATTTTTACCCTTTCTATTAGGGATACTTTTGTAGGTTTTTGGTTTTGGGTTCTGGGTTATTTTGCAAGTGTGGCTGCAGGATCATTTTAGGGTGGTGGCCCCTGCTTTTTAGTCCACACATACCTTATTGAGACTTAGTCAGAGATCGAATAGGCTGGTTGCTTTCAACTTACCCTTAGAGGACATATTTTTAGCACTGCCAATGGTAAATGATTAGATCTCTCATGATTGGAGGCCATGGGTGTCGAGTGGTTTGCCTGTTAGGTTTGGTTTGAATGACCTTCTATTAAAGGATAAAGGTCTTAAGGCAAATGAGGCAGACTCAAGATGTGTCCCCAGTTTTCCTTTCTTGGAGTTTGTGCAGATCACTACTTTAATTACTAGAGCTATCAAGGTGGCTAGATGAGGAGTTATCATACTGTTCATTTTGGAATTCATTTAGGATCACAAGAGAGGTATGATAGGTAGTTGATAAAGGTGGTTTAGCCAGTTGAGAAAGAGTGTCAGACTGCCTTGTTGAGAGTAATAAAGGATGACGTAGCTGAATAGAGAGAGATTGCAAGAGGAGCCATTAGTAGCAAAAGGACTATACCATAAATAGAGGGGGTGACTCAATCATTGAAGGAGACTTAGGGATCTACTAGAGGTACAACACTGCAGGCTATAGTAGTGACTTAGGCTGTAGTGGCGATGACAAAGGACATTGTGACTATGGTGAGGAGATAAGATGACATTATATTGGAGGTTCAAAGAAGGACTACTGCAGTTAAGGCAGAGAGGAGGACTAGCTAGACCATGACTTCAGACTTGACCTTTTTTGCTTTTTGTTTAAAATAGTTGCATGTTGACAAGAATACACGATACAGGATAACCTATAAAGGACATTGAAAGGGCTATCCTTTTTTTTTTTTTTTTTTTTTTATATATATATAATGATGGGTTTGTAGTTTACAAAATCTGATCACCATTAAATGAGACATTTTTTATTTTTGCTTTACTTTCTACCTAAGCTAGACATTTTTTATTTTTGCTTTACTTTCTGCTTAAGCTGCCTTTTCGGGTTTTTAGCTTAGCCAGCATTCTTTTCTTCTTTTTTGTCTTTTTTTTTGTTTAGGCTAAAGAATTAAGCGAATGATGTATTAGGTATAGAGAAAATGAGAATGTGATGCAAAAGAAAATTTTATATTATAATTTGGACCGCACTCGAGTCGGGCTGCCTACATATCTCTTACATCACTTTTCTGTAAGTCATTTCTTTTAAGGAGAATTAGATCCATGCAGTTCTGATTATATATGCATGAGAACAAAAATGAAATGCAAGTGTCATTTTCAGAGAAAGTATCGCTTCAGTTGATTCAGGTTGTAAGGATGGGAAAGCTCATTTTTGTCCGTATCCATAAGGATGATGCCTTTGTCGAATAGGATCTTCTTGAGCATGTACGGTCTGGCCTAATTTAGTATTAACTTTTCTCTCGGATCATGAATAGAAGCTTTGATCTTTTCCTTTTTGTAAACACTTGTCTTTCACCTTCTTGCTGAAGTGCCTGGCAGGTCTCTGTTGATAGCCCATGAATTTCGTATAGAGCATCCATTCTATTTTTATCAATGGCCTTCAACTGGTCATGATGGCCTCTGATATACTTTATGTAGTTTCTACTAGACAGGGTTCTTGTGTGTATAGGTCTTGATTTTGTGAACTTTGATGCTTGGATTTGTCCTTGGCAAGTTTTTGAGTTTTAATGCAGAACAGTTGATGTGATGATTTTGATTTTTTTGTGCAATAATCAATTTATTCTTTTTCCTTTTTCATTTTTAAAAGTTTTTCTTCTTTTTTTATTTTTTTAGATGTCCTATTCAAAGATGAATCAGAAAAAATTAAACCAAATCAAAAAGTTTAAACTTTTTATTACTAATAAAAGTTTCATCATGAGTTATATTAAAGGATAAGACTAGAAGGCAAAATATAGACTCGGAAGGAGAAGACTCGACGGACTCAAACTCAAAGAAAGATTTAATAAAAATAGACTCAAAAGACTTTGACTTAGATTCACACTTAAATGACTTAGACACGGATTCAGACGACTCAGATATAGACTCGAAGGACTCAGATGTAGACTTGAAAGACTTGGATAGAGACATAGTAGGGTCGACACTCTTCTCAAAATACCAATTATTGGATGAAACTTAAGATGGTTGGATGAGCTTAGTAGTTGGATAGTGGCAATGTTAGGCTTTGGACTTGAGAGTAATAATGTCTCCACTATTGTTGAGATCTTGGATTTTATGCTTTAGAGCCTTACACACATCAATTTTATGCCCTAGCCTTTAGTGATAGTTGCAAATCTCATTAGCATTGTATCCATTGGGTAAGGGGTTTGGAGGAGGTCGTAGTTCTAAGGGCTTAACCATATTAGCCCCTAAGACTTTCTTATAAATGATGCTGAGGGGTATGCCCAGCTCAGAGAAAGTAATCCTTATTTCTAACTTTATCGGCTATCGATAGGACACAACATTTACCTCTCCGTCTCTCTTGGTGGTATTAGTGGTGTAGTTAGTGTTCTTGTAATACCTCAAACTAGAGGACTGATCTTGAATTGTCCCAGTTGGATCAAATCCTCGATTTTGGTGGCAGTGGCAATGAGAGTTTTGAAGTTGGGGAAGTATTAAGTTTACAGATGAGTCTAGTATTGGGAGAAGAGATTCTTGACAATGATGTTGATTTGCTTTACTTCATATAAACAGTTCACCATTTGGGCCACTTTTGCCCTCCACCTTGTAAAGAATGTGGTGAGGGATTCTCTTTAACCTTGCTTGATTATTTCTAGATCCCTTTAAGTGATGTCTACTTTAACATTATAATGGTATTATTTGAAAAATGCATTGCATATTTTGTCCCAAGTTTTCTTATGATTTTAGTCCAAATCTAACAATCATTTAATAGCAGCTTCAGTAAAGAATTATTGGGATAATTGAGCAAGGAACTCATCATCTACACTAAAGGGTCTCATGGTGCCACATACATCTTAAGATGAGTTTTGGGGCATGTTGTGCCATTAAACTTACCCATGACCAGCATCTTAAATTTTGGAGGAACCTATGCATTCGAAAACAGAACTAAAGAGTTGACATCTATCATGTCCTTATGCTTTTTGATGTTCTTAATTATTCTCTCCATGACCTTAATTTTCTTCATCAATTTCTTAGCTTTGGGAAAGCTAGAGAAATCTCCACTTTGAAAAGGATTCACAATGGAAGAGAAAGTGATTGCATTCAAGTCCATTGCAGGGGAGGTTGGAGTTTCAGGTGCTTTCCCGTTATCAGTGAGATCAATAATGGGAGAAGTAAAAGTAAGGGTATGGCTAGTCCCGGCTTGGGCAGGTGCAGGCTCAACACGAGCAGGAGGGGGAGTGATAGTGGCATTGGTCATTTCCTTAACCTTATTGATGATTAATAGGCATTGGGAGTTAAGGGCATTGGTAAAGGTGGCAAACTAGGCGTTGAGAGCATTAGTAAAAGTTTTAGCTTTGGTCTTAAGAGCTTTAGTGAGTGCAGCTTGGAAAGTCTCCTCTTGTTTTTTAAGGAGATTGGTGAAGAAGGTGCTTATCGCATCTTGATCAAAAAGGCTAGATGTATTAGCCATCAGTACTTTTAAAACAGAAAACAAATAGAAAAATGGATAAGAATACAGAATTGTGAAGAAAAAAAGGGAATGAATGTGAATGTGTGTCTGGAAAAGGATTCCTATCACATGGTTGATCACCGAGTTTAATAAGTTGTGTGAGGCTATTGTGTTTTAGGTGACAAATCACTAGGTTTAATGTCATGATGCATGCCAAAAAAAAGTTTCATGGATATATGCATAAATGTCTCCATTATTACTGTACATGAAACCTAGGGTCAACATTAGGGCAATTACATTCACAAGGGTGAATGGTGTTTTGATTAAGGGTCCTTGTTCTACTAGAATATCCATATACCTAACCATATGTGAGACAAGGAGTCTCACGTGGGTCCAACAATACTGATTGCTCGTCACACTACCGAACTGATTAATGATTCATCGCAGGGTGGAATACTTTCACTATCTCCGAACATACTCAAAAAGAGTTGTCGAGTCAATACTACTTGCCATTTAAAAGTTTTTCATAAAGCTATAGTTAGGCAAGGAGCCTTTATTATGCAAAGTGATGTATGAAAGTCAAATTATACTTAATGAGCTAAATGGAGATTATTTTGAAAAAAAAATTTCCTTAACCAAATAGTAATCCTCTTATTTTCCTTGTTATTTTAAAAAAAGGGGCAACTAGTTTCTAGTGGAGTCACCAACTATGAGGGCTCATCTGAGCATTGGCCCAATCCACTAGATGAAATTGGGGTGCTCATTTGAATTTAGACTTATGATGGAACTCTCGGGTTCAGATTGGTTGATTTAGAAAAAATGATTTTAAGAGTTGCTACCTTAATTTTATTATTTTAGGAGTTGCTACCTTAACTTTATTTAGTTGGAAAAATATTAAAGAAAAAATCTAAATTGACTTCAATTCATTAATTTTGCAATTAATTTATCCAAGGATAAAAATCACTAGTCTTCGAACTAAGTTGAGCTCGAGGACTAGAGTTTTGGTTAAATAATTTAAATTTGGCTTTTAAATTTAATTTGACTTTGAAAATTAATTTCATGGATGATAAATATTATATGATAATAATAATATCATGATTAATGCATGTGCATGGAGACAAGTAAAACATCCATAAATTAAACTAATTACATAAATTAATTAAAAAGGGGGAAGAAGATTGATTGAGATTTGGATTTAGATTTCAAATGTGTCTAGGTACCCCATTGAATGAGAATCAAAATCTATATAGTTTATTTCACGATTAAGTGGAGAGGTTTAGGAATTGATTGGATTGATTTATTTGATTTGGGTTTGTGGGTGAGAAAAAAAGGCTGATACCTTTGTTTTTGGTGGGCAGAGAGTTTTACCAGATGAAAATTTTGTTTTATCAGGATTGGATGATTGAAATGATTAAAGGATTAATTAATTTATTAAAATGAATAAGTAACTAATTAATGTGATAAAATGGATGGATGAATTAATTAATTAATTTGGATAAAAGGGTGGATTTGAAAAAAATAAAAGGACTAATTTGATTTTGAAAAAAAAGAGATTAATTGATTAATTAAAAATATTAATTAATTAATTAATTGAGTGATTAAAAAAAAGAGTTTTAGTTAATTAAAAAGATTAATTAACTTGGTTAGGATGAGATAATTAATTAATTAAAAAGATTGATTAATTAATTAGAGAGTGGCTAGAGGGAGAAGAAGATAGAAATTAGAGGATAATTGTCAATTCTAACTTAGGGGTGTCATGAAATGAAGAAATGGAAGGGCTATTTATAGAAAAAATAAGATGAGTGTGATTTAAAAAGTGAAAATGTGAAAAGAGGTAAAGGGTAGGACTAAAAAAATACTGAAAAATTATATTAGAGATATTTCAAAAACTACAAAAAAGGTGGTGGGACCATGCCACCGGAGCGATCGGCATGCCACTAGACCGGTGGCGCCGCCTAGACAGCTGGTGGCAACTGATGTGACAGTTCTTTTTTTTTTTAGAGATTGGTTATTAGTTTGGAGTTTAAAAATTTTTAAATGTCCAGGAGCAATGTAATTGAAAGCTAAAATTTTTTTTTCTAGGGGCAGAACTCCCACCTGCTAATCAGCTAATGAGACCACTGTAATAGTTTCGTGTAGCTTGTTAAACTTCTCAAGTGCCAAGGTGCAGCTGAATAATGAAGATGTAAAATTGAGAGTTCACAACATGTAATTTTAAGTTTTGTTTTCAAGACTCAAATTGGGACTTGATTGACAAATAATATAAATTAAAATTCAATTGATTAAAATTAAGACTTGATTGACATATAATATAATATAGCACTACATATTATTTTAAATTTAATTGAATCTAATTAATGAAAAATTATGGTTAACATAGGATGTGATGTGACACTATTGGTCATAATTCAATATTAATTAAAATATAATTAATGAAAATTGAAATTTTGATTGACATATAATATGATATAGCATTATATATTAATTTAAGTTTAATTGAATCAAATTAGTCTAATTGATGAAAAATTATGGCTCGATTTATATAGGATATAATGTGGCACTATTTGTCATGAGTAAATATTAAATTGATTAAAATTGAGACTTACTTAACATATAATATAATATAGTACTATATATTATTTTAAATTTAATATGAAGAAAAATTGTGGCTCGATTGACGTATGATATGACGTGGCACTATAGGTCATAGTTCAATACTAATCAAAATTGAATTGATGAAAATTGAGATTTTTAATTGCAAAACAATATGATATTATGAAACACTATATATTATTTTAAGTTTAATTGGATCAAATTAATTTAATTAATAAAAAATTATGACTTGATTAATATAGGACATGATGTGGCACTGTTAGTGGTGGTTTAATTTTAATTAAAATTCAATTGATGAAAATTGAGATTTTGATTAAATATAATATGACGTAGCAGTATATATTAATTATAAGTTTAATTAGATCATATTAGTTTAATTGATAAAAAATTTTGACAATTAATATAGAGTATAATGTGGCACTATTTGTCATAGGTCAATGTTAATTAAAATTCAATTGATTAAATTTGAGACTTGGTTGATATATAATATGATGTAGCACTATATATTATTTTAAGTTTAATTGAATCTATTTAATCTAATTGATGGAAAATTATGGTTTGATTAACATAGGACATGATGTGGCACTATTAGTCATGGGTCAATATTAATTAAAATTCAATCGAATATCTAAATTTTAATGTATATAATTATCATGTTATAATTTTAATTATATTTTAATGACAATATAATTAATAGTTTAATATTGACATAGTAAGTTGTTCAATATAAAGTTGTAAAGCCATGATGCAAGCCTTGCAATTTTCTAGATTTCTTTTAATTAAATTTGGATATGGAAGATTCTCCATATTACATGATTTTCCATGTCAAAACATTTTAAAATTAAGCAATGTATTCACTTAAAATATGGAAATATAGATACATATATATATTGTTAATCTGTTGTTAATTTATATTATTGGTAGATAAGGTAAAAAGACGGTCAAAAAATATAAAATAACAAGTTATTGAAAAATTATAATGAATAAAGTTGCAAACTCCATATATTAAACTATGATGCATGGCTTGTAACTTTGTACATTTTTTTTAATGTATTACTATGTTTAATAAAGAAAAAAAAAAAGAGAAAAAGGTTCAAAACACCATAATATTAAAATAAAAAGTAACTCCTTTCGATCCATTTTGTTTAGAACATATTTTTTTTCATAAAATCTAATAGTGTCTTAAATAGTATGTTATTTTCCTTTCATGCCCTTTATTAAATACGATCTTTACATTTTTCTATAAAATTAATGGAAAAATTTGAATTAATATCCAAAGACAAATTGGGTATAGATGATAGAAAGTGTTAAAAATAAAAATGAAACATATTTTTGGGATATCTCAAAAAGAAAATGGTCTCAAACAAAATGGGACGGATGAAGTATTTTAAATCAATCAAATTGTGTTTTATTATTTTTAACAATAAAATAATAGCCATTAATTTATATATCAAATTACAATACTTGTAGAGAGAGTGATTGCCATTAATTTATATATCAAGTTCTAATACTTAGAGAAAGAGAGAGAAAAACATTGGGTGAAAATCTTTGGAGGAAAAATTTGCTCTAATTTTTCTTCCTTTTCTCTTTTTTAAATAGGGTTATTTTTATAATTAAACTTTTGATAGTGGAACATTTATTGCTATTGATTTGGATTAAATTGATCTAAATAGCACTATTCTTTAGTAAAATACTGTTTCCATTTCATAATAATTGTCATTTTAGGCAAAAAATTGTTTTAAAATTAATTATTATTTTAAGAGTTATATACAATATTTATTATTTTTTTTTTAATTTTATCATCATCTCCAAGTCTATTTTTTCTTTAATTTTCTATACAATATTTATTATTTTTAATAATAAAATAAAAATATATTTATTTATCTTAATAAAAATTGAAACTATTTAATTATTTTTTAATATATATGCAATATTTTAAAATGACTATTACTATTAAATGGAGGGAGTAATAATTAAAATTCATTCTATTAATTAGTTTTCTTAATCCTTTTGTTAAATAAATACCGCCCATCAAAGTGGGATGGACGAGTATTAGTAACTTGTATTGACTTAAACTAAAAAATTTTCATCATATGCGGCCCACAAAGAGGAGTAGTTAATGAAATGTCCAATGAGCAGCTGACTAGTGTTTTCTTTTTTTAAATTTAATTTCAACTCCGACTCAAATTCAAGACGTCCTTGTTAAGAGTACTACAATAAGAAATTCATTGATAACAACTATTCACATTTATGACAAATCTTTTTAGCATTTGAATTATTAAAAATATACCTATAAACAATAGTGTCTAAATATGTTTTTGAGAAAATTACACCCTTTACCCATTTTTATGTTTTATTTATATTTTTATGCTGCTTTGTAAATCCTTATTTTTCTGCTAATTATGTTTTTAGTTTTTTACGTTTTTTATATTTTTGTATTTATTTTTTTTATCTTTTTTGTTAAATCTCACAGCCAAACTTTCTTTTCCTTCTCACTCCTTTCCATCGATCACCACTACCTCACTTGCCTCTCATCATTACTAGCTGCCAAATCATCCAAGCCATCACTTATATTTAATATTTGATGATTTATATATATAGTTAATTTATTTATATTTAGTTTCAGAAAAAGGGGCAAGATGTTGGCTTATATTTAAATGAGCGCAGTAGATTTCTTATCAGTTAGTTTTTTTTTCCCTGTTTTCTTTATAAAATTTTCATGATTAAAGTGTAAAGAGCCTGAAATTTAGTAATGATTGGATATGGAAAAACAACAGTGGGCAAGATTTTATCAGAAGCATTAAGTTACACTTTTGTTGATAGGTTAATTCCTTGACAATTTTTTTTATTTTTAATTTGTATCCTTTACAAATTATAATCATGGTTTTAAGTATTATAGCTAATTGTTGATTTGGGTTGCTCAAATTTTATTAATTTAGATATATATTTTGGTATTCAATGACAAATATGTAGAGCAAGCTCTTGGTGGAATTTGTGTGGCTCATATATTTCAGTAGTACAGTGAGAATTTCTTTAGAGACTTTGAGGTATCCCCCGCTATAATTCATAAGACAATTCACTTTTGTGTATGTTTAATAATTGAAGTTAAGAACAAGAATCATATAGCAATGGCTAACTGGTCATCAATTTCCATTTAATACAAGAAATCATTTTCTTACCCAGTAAAACAATGACAGGAATAAAATAACTATCACAGTGAACGAGAAAATGCCATTAACTTGGAAATGCAGCTGGAATATAAGTTAAGTCTATACCTGAAATATACTCGTTATATACTTGATATACTTAAAATATACTCGTTATATACTTAAGGTATATTGTTTATTGTGAAAATCATTTGTTATTTTTTTAAGAATATAATTTTTTTTATCTAATATATAGTTGATGTATTCTTGTTATATACTTATATTTTTGTAATATTTAATATCCAAAAATATTTGAAGATATATATCAAATAAATACAAGTTAATCAAATTTAGTAAAATATATACTTATGATATACCTATGATACACTCTAGATATGCTTTTTCCTGAAGAGCGTAGAAAAGTAAAAAAAAATGGCACTTAGGCATTTTTGTAATAATATGAAAATGGGCGTATAATTGTAAGCTAGTTCATTTTTTTAGGTATTTCTGTAGAAATCCCTATGTTTTTCAATATAGGCCCTTGCGTTTGAAAAAAGGCTTCTCAATAAAATTTTTTATAATTTTTAAAAATCTTTTTAAATAGAAGTAAATAAATTAATACTTTTTTTAAAAGTATATTTAAAAAAATAATTTATAAAAAATACTTTATCCATCCCAAAGTGATAGACAAATTTTTTTTAATGGGCATCTCAAATTATAAATACATTTTCATTTAAGAAAAGTAGTTTAGAATTTTACTAAAATATCATTATTTAGTTAATATTAGTATTAATAAACTCATTATTTAAATCACTAGTATTTATGTTTCCTACAATACATTGACATCACTTATACAAGATTTGGGTTCCAAGAAATTAATCTCATAAACTTCTAAGTTTCAATCACATTTTTTTTTTATTTTTTTTAATAATCTTTTCATCATTTGCATTGGAGAATGAAAAATTTATTTCACAAAATTTTTTGGGTTGAGTTATTGCAAGGGTATTTTTGAAAAAAAAAATTAAAACTAATAATTTTAACTAAATTATCCTCTAAACTTAATTCATATGAAAAGTTAGTTATACCTATCAATTTGAAACAGAGAGAATAATAAAAATCAATCAATAAAATAAAATAAAAAATTTTAAAAACGCTTTTTAACTTTTAACAGCTATTCCAAACATATCTATTGCATAGTTTATCATGTTATTTTAAAATAATAATATCTAATGCTATGTTGTTTTTTCAGCATTTAAAATAGAGAATCGATTTTGAATATATTATTCAGAAAAATATACACTTACTGTTAAATTATGTTTCGAAGTACAATAATTAATAATAAAGGTAAAATAGTAAAAAATCATAAATTTTTAATCATTATGCAAAATAAATATGAAATATTATTTCTGAACGTGTGTTAAAAATTAATATTGAAGTTTCATTGAATATATATATATATTATAAATTTTAGGGTTAATGATAAAAAATTCACCAATTTTACATGTTTTTGCAATTATAATTTAACCTTTAAATCTTGGCAATTCAGTACAAATACTTTCATTTTTTTTTTATAATTTTTGCATTGGCCATAATTTCGGTTTAAAATTCAATAAGATAGAATGACATGACATATAATAATAATATAATTGACAAATCAACATCTTATTTGGCACTTAAAAGTAATGATTAATGATAAAAAAATTTACCAATTTTACATCTTTTGACTGAAGTGTTGAATTAGTAAATTTTTGGCAAAAGATATAAAATTGCTGATTTTTTTTTATCATTAATCCTTTTTTCAGTGCCAAATAAAGTGTTGATTTGTCAGATATATTATCATTATATGGAACGTCATTTTATCTTCCCGAATTTTGGATCAGAATTATACTCAATACAAAAATTACAAAAAAATAAAAATATTTGTACCAAATTACCAAGATTTATAGATTAAATTTTAATTATAAAAATATGTAAAGTTAGTAAATTTTTTTTATCATTAACCCTAAATTTAACATGTTTTTGTTTGTCAAAGTCCTAAAACAATTCAATAAAAATTTCCAAGTGATTTCTTTTAAAAATAATATTTTAAAATGATAAAGAAAAAGGAGTAAATTCTTGCATCAACTCACATCTTTTTCATTAGAAGCTGTCTTCACACCGAACTTTTCGACCAATAAGTCATGTTTCGGGGCCCGCAAGCAAGAGATTATTGGCGTTTGTAATTCATTTCTTTAATGCTTTCTCGCCTGTTACTTCCATTCCTGATTTATTATTTGAGCATGTTTGATATTGCTATTGAAAATTTTTTTTCCCTCCATAAGATACGATATAATTCATGAATGCGTCCTCATATTTTGTGAAATATATTAAAATATCTCTGTAATTTTAATTCATTTACTATTTGATCCTTTCATAAAAAAAGTGAATATTTTCAATTAAATAAAAAAATTAAAAGATAAATTTATCTCTTATCTATTTTTTTCACCTCAATTCTTTTTCCACAAAAATTAAAATTAAAATAATAATTCTTTTCATTGCAACTACTTTTAAAATTAAAATAAAAATAATACTTGAGAAATTACAATACAAAGAAAGAAAATGTCATTAAATTCACATATGACATCTAATTAAAATGACAATGCTTTCTAAAATAATAAATGCTTTCATAGTATTGTTTGTTCGTGTGGTAAGCATTTTGGAATATATATATATATATATATATATATATATATATATATATATATATATAATTTATTTATTTAAAACAATAAGATATATTAAAAAATATATTTATACAAATTTTAATAGTGTTGAAATAAAAAGATAATTAAAAAGAAAAATCTAATTTTCATTTATGAGTTTTGAAAAATCGACTATCAAAAAGTAAAAATTAAAATAATACAGAGAAAATTAATAATAAAAAATTAAAGCAACAAATTGAAAAAAGTTGCTAATTGCTGTGTGACTTATGTAATTGATGGAGAAAGAAACTCCGTTAGTCACACACACCCAAACGGTCCAAATTAAAAAAAAAAAAAAGTTTATGTATCACAAAAAAAGAAAGGGCCTAATAGAATCATTGCTAAAAGTTCATGATTTATTTATTTTTTGGTACATTTGCCCAAAAAGAATTTTTAGAAAAAGGATTGAAGAGGAAAAATGGTGGATAAGGGAATTTTTTTTTTTTTTTTTAATGTTCTTATTTAACGCAAATATTCTTTTAGAATGGAAGGATCAAATAGTAAATGGATTAAAACTGTAAGGTCATTTTAATCTATTTCTCAAAAGTATGAAGACATTTATGAATTAGATCATACTCCAGAGGGCTAAATAGTCATTTGACTCTTTTTTTTAGGTGCTTATTTGTGCTGCTATGCTCCTTGCTACTTCTATAAGACAGAAAAACAAAAGGATCATAATTATAGAGAAGACAGTATAATACTCTGTAGCCCATACATTACATACACAAAAACGAAAAAAAAAAAATCATTCTCTTTTACGAAAATATGGTTCGCAGAGGCTTGCTTCTTGTTTGTGTGATAAACTTGGTTGTGTTTCTCTTGTTTTCATCTGAGATAGTGCTGGCCAAACAAGCTGAGAACCCCAAAACCAGTGAGTTCCTTATTAAATTAAATGCAACTTGCTAGCGATTATTTGTTAATTAATTATGGTATTAGTATATATATGGAGTAAAGATGCGTGTTTAATTAATTATTTTTTTTTAATGATGGTAAGCTGTAATGAAACGGCATAAAATACAATTAGATGTATTTTTTAGTGTATTAAACATTTAATTACGATATAATTCTTTTCATTCTGTACTCTTAATATGTTATAGTTTCATCTTGAAAGTAATTTTGTGTAGAAGATGAGAAGAGTGAGCAGTATGAAAAGAATTTCAAAGAAAGTAAAACTGGTGCTGGAGGAAGGGGATCAAGAAGAGGGGGACAAGGCAGACCCCCCAACCCTCCCTCCCTGATGTTCTCCAAAAAGAATTGATGTCCTCCTATGTGAGATATTCGGTCAAAGATATTATTGCTGGACTAGCAAGTAATGATCCATCTTCATTATTATTGTGTTTACATCCTGTGTGAATAAATCCATATATATATATATATATATATATATATATATATATATATATATATATTGATGTTAGTGAATATTGTATGTATAAATATGGGTATGTTTTTTCTTTTAAATTTGGTCATAAGGAAGAAGTATTATCATCGTGTGAATTATATGAATATCAAACAATACTATAACTTGTTATGATTTGTTTTAAAATATAATTTAAGTTGTAAATATTTATATTTTAAATATTAGTGTAAGTGCTTTATGATATATAGATAATTTAAATGAATATTATATGATATTATTTTTTTAAATTATGATATTTGTTAGATAGTATAACTATTTTTTTTTATAAATTATATTCTTAGTATAAGTTGCCTTTTTTTTTTTTTTTTTTTTTAATTTGACTTTTCACTTTTGATCAATACTTTCATTGTAAATGTCAAAACACCTCTTCACAATGCAACATATAATTATCCATGGTAAATATACCTCTATATTATATATTGTTTGTTCTTATACTTTATTAATAATCATTGCAAAATAAAAACATATAAATAATTATTTTCTTTTAAAATAAAAAGTATATCTCTCATTTTCAGTCGATGAAATTGGTACTCTTGGCAATATGACCTACTTTCCTGCATGTTATCCTATTATTATTTCTGCATGTATAACATTTCTATTGAATTTTTTGCATGCCATCCTTTTTTCATGGAGCAGTATTATGCGATAATTAACTTTCAGTTTCAACTTGTGAGGTAGCAAGCCATTTAGTAACAATGTGTGTATAAACTATCTTTCGGTATAATCCACACCTTCTTTTTCTTGTCATATTTGATATTATTGTTTAATGTTCTCTCTCGATCTATTTATCAAATTTAAATGAAACTTTTCAAATTTGAGAAAATTAAGTATTTATGAAATTTTACAGATAAAATATTTAAATATAATCTGTTCTTACTAATTATATAGTCATGTAATGTACTAAATTGTGTATAAATAAGTATATTATTTCTGAAATAAGAGTGGAGTTGGTGGTATTATGTTCTATTTGGATTTTGTATTTGTATATCATGCGAGCATTAACTTTAGCAACAATAGAATGAATAAAAAATTAGAATTTTTTTAATTTATGATAATTTGACTATTCAATTCAAAATAAATATAAAATAAATACATTTTTAATTCAAAATAAATATAAAATTTGATTTAACTTTTATCTTTTCCAATTTATAATAAAAATTTACTTATTTATATATTTTATTAGATATTCTAGACTCAATTTATTTATTTATCTACGTTTATTTTTTAAATATCATGCTTTTATCTTTTTATTTTTTGAATAAAAATTTTCTCTAATATAAGTTGAAATTTATTTGATAATCTAATAATTTGAAATTCTTAATAGGTTTATTCTTTCAAATAATTCAATTGTTTGAATTTTGGATAAGTTCTTATTTACTTAGTAAATAGAGAGAAAATTAAAGAGCAATTATAAATTAATTTTTTGCTAATAATAATATGCCAAAAAAACTATTGAGTTTAATCATAGTTTAATAAGTGTGAAGATTGCTGATTCCTTTATTTTTTTATCAAAAGAAAAATTTTGTATTGTTTGACTAAATACAAGAACAAACTTTTATTTATTATTAACATTATTTTAGTTCTATTAGTTTTGTTCATTAAAAAAATACAAAATAATAATTTTATTTAAAAATAAACTTTCAAAATTGTTCACTAAGTTTTCATTTCCTTAACTCTTAAAGAATAAATTGCTAATTAACATAGTATTATAAACATATTTGCAATAGATTATTCATTCTAATCACATAAATTAATGAAGAGATTAATTTATTCTATTATGACAATTTATATTTTTGCAACTTTAATATTAAATATAAAAATATAAGAAATATAATGTAATATATAGTCATAAAATAAAAAATTAACTATTATTTTTAAAAATTGAAATTGTATTTAAACAAATATATTGGGCTACTTTTATTGTTAATAAAAAAATTAAATACTTTTTCCTATAAGAGGAAATAATTATGTTGTAATTATAATTTTTAATCTTTTTTTTATCTTGATCTTTTTCCTTAGTAGTAGGGCTTCTTCATTTTCTTTTTTCTCTTTAATATTTATTACTTCTGCTTCTATCATCAATACATCTTAAATTTCTTCTATAATGAAAATTTTAAGTTCATTTTTTAGATAATCTTATTTAGTTAATCTCACAAGAATATAATATTTTTTCCCTCATGCCAATCAATTTCTCGTATAATTTGCTATAGTTTCTTTTTTTTTTTTTTTTCTATAATAAATAAAGATAAGATATAATAAAATTTTAAATTAAGAAGTGATATAATAAACTTATGATTAACTAAACTTTATATTAACATAATGTAATGTGTTACGAAATTATACCTATATAGATTTTTTATATTCGTCAACTGCGCATCCCCATTAATATTTAAATATTTTCATATAGAGTTATAAAATATTCATATCTTCATTAAATACTCAAGATTTTAATATATACCTATGATATAAAATAAATACCTATTAATAATATGAAAAGCAAGTACATGTTAACATAATTAGCGTCATTACTATGGCATTTGTCACATATTTGTTTCTCTTCCAATCAGATAAGGTAAACATTAGTTGTATATTTTGTACAAGATTCAAATTTTTAAAAAAAAATTACTATATGAATATAATAAATTCAAGTATTTATCTATATATATGATTTAGTTATTTACTTAAAATATTTTTTTTCTAGGCTTACTTTTGGTGCTTGTCTAAATTTTTTTATATTTGGTTACAAATACTTTATATCGCTTTTTAATATTATGATTTCATAAATTGTAATCAAATTATTATTTTATAAATAAACAATGGGCTTGTAAAATTATTAAAGATAAAATTTAGAAATAATATACTCACAAATCTCGTAGCTCATGACTTTCTAATATATTTTGATTAATTTTAAACAGTACTAATTTTCAATTTTGATAGTCGAATCACGGTTATAGCATAAAGAATTAAAAAAAAATTAAATTTAAGTTAATGTTTCAATGTTGATAGTTGAATTTCAGCTATAGTATAAAAAATTTAAAATACAAATATTAAATTTAAGTGTTTATAGAATTACAAATAAATTGATTTTTTTAAAGAGAAAAATATACCATTATAAATAGTAACTCTGACATTTGATAATGCAATAATAGGATTTTGCTTATTATAATTAAATGAACTTCCAATTAGTGCATTTATTGCATCTTTTGATAGAGCCAAAAAATAATTTTTTAATCTACAATAAAATTCTTAAAATCAAATTAGAATTTCGCTAACTTATTAATATTCAAACAATTAAAGTCAAATTAGAAATTCTCTAGCTTCTTAATATTTGAAATAACATAAAAATATTCTGAATGAATTTATTTATATAAATTATTATTATTTTTTAGAACATACAAATTATTATTAATGACTGAAGTAATTAATTTTAAAATTTATAATAAAACAAAATAATAATTTACACAGTAAATAAAATTAGAATCTCTTTAGCTTCTAAAAAAAATTATTTATTTATTTATATTTTTTCTAATATTAAGAAGTTTGCTCAAAAGCTTCTTAATATTTGAAAAAATATAAATTATTCTAATTGAATTCTTTTTTTATTTAAATTAAATACAATTATATATTAAATTTATTTTTTTATATTAAGAAGCTTGCTTAAAAAGCTTCTTAATATTCAAAAAAACATAAAAAAAAATTATAAATTATTCTAATTGAATTCATTCTTTCTTTATTTAAATTAAATTTGAATTTAATTAATATAATTAGATAATTATATAATTAAATTATAATAATTATATAATTATAATATTTGCAATATAATTAATTATTTATTAAATTATAATTATTTTATTATTTTATTCTAATTGAATACATCATTACTATTTAAATTAAATATAATTAGATAATTATATTATTTAATTAATAAATGATAGCATTACCCATCATAAATGCGCAATAAGAAAGAATTTAATGAGGATTCTTATGCAAATTTGCTTATCTCCTCTTTTATATATATATATATATATATATATATATATATATATATATATATATATATATAATTGTACCCGTTGTGAATAAAAAATTAATTTAATTTCTTTATACTAACGCCCGTTGTGCATAGTGAACCCACTGATTTTTGTACATGTCAGTATAGTGCTAGGAAATAATCTAACTTTCCACTGTAAATAGATTGTAAATCTATTGTACAAGATATCACTCAACTCAATAAAATACTCAAAAAGTCTCTCAATAGTTTAGTGGTGATCATTGTTATTTGAATTGACTGCTCATTGCCTACATATTCACAATATTGATTGATGATACTTAGCTACCTACATATCATATCCTTAAATTGATTGATTGACATCGTCTAATGTCTATATACCAACCTTTCAGGATATTTTTCTAGCATACAGATCCCTAAATCGAAGGTTGACGGTAATTCCTACCTATATACACTGGATTTATGCAATATAATAATCAGAAAAGTACTAAAGACAATAACAAACATCAATCCAGAGGACTAACAATACTGTAATGGGAACTGAATTAAATAATCTAAATGTTTAATTCTAGTGGTAATTTTTTAGGGTTAATATCTTTTTGGCACGTCTAATGGGACCTTGCTTAGTATAGGAAGATATCTACCTTTGGAACTTGGAATATTCCGGCCGATCAACAGGCTGATCTTCAATATATGGAAGAGTAATATTGAGATGAAGTTAGGGATGAGTCAAGGTTCCTTGCTGATTCCAATAGGACAACCACGCAAGTAGGGAATGCCTTTAAGAATAGGCCATTAAACCTAGGAGGCTTACACCCTAAACAAGTTTAGAGTCGTGATGTTTATCCTGATGGGGATAGGATGGCAAGAGATTTCGATTACAATTAGTAGTTGGTTCAAGGCTGATAAGATCGCCCATAGTAAATGGAGTTTCTCGATCTAATAATGATCTTACTTAGGAATTATCAAATAGATTGCTACAACCATGAGGCCTATGGTAGATGAGAACCAAACTATACAATGCACAACTAGTCATTCTTTGGACTGCTTCACAATGGCCTTTGCTCATTTCTTCAAGCTCATGGAAGGAAGGAATGATGACATGCCGACAAAAGGAACTTTAGTGAACGATTAAGGAGGAATATTCCTGAAAACCATAGAAATAATACTCTTGAACCTCGTTATGGAGAAGTCAACTTGCTTAGGAGAGCTAACCAAGAAGGTTATAATGACATGGAGTATGGACAACTAGGTCAAGCTTAAGAAGTAATAATCATTAACCTCATGATTTTTATGGTTTTGATAATAGAAATGAGGATAAGAGGCATATGAACTAGAGGTTCGATAGAGAACAGATAGGATGCTGAGCAAATGGCAAGACAATTAGGTCTACAATGATCGTGATTGGGAACCTGAAAGAGATGACTATCATGCTAACTAATTGATAAACAATGATCTGATAGGAGCCTTTAGAAGGATGGCGTTGATTTCAAGGAAAATGCTTGACCTGTTTACAGAAATCCATTTTCAAACTAGATAGACTATGTGTATCCATTCCCTAGGGGGTTCAAGATACTAGAGTTTATCCTATTTTCTAGGGAAAACAACTCAAGCATAGTCGAACATATCTCTAGGTTCATAACATAGTGCAGGAAGCTTCAGCTGAGGAATTTCTTAAGCTTCAACTACTTGGTAACTCTCTCATTAAAACTACTTTCACCTGGTAAAACAATTTGCATGTTGACTTAATTAGAATATGGTACCAAATGGAAGAGATGTTTTATAGTGATTTCTATTGAACCTTTCATATTATTACATTGGTCGATCTAGTTAAAGCGTACCAAATGCTTGGTGAATCAGCCAAAAAGTATGTGGATTGATTTAGAAAAATGAAATCTTACTACAATGCCAACATCTCCTAGCAAGAATTGGTGACTCTTGCCTTTAACAACATGAATATTACTATTAGAAAGCATTTTAAAGGTCACAAATTTAAGGACTTCTACGATTCTTGGACTGATTTAAAGAATAAGAATGGCTACTCAAAGAGAAAGATTAGAGGAAGTCTTCATCAAAGGGTACTTATTACCAAGATCCCTTTGAGGTGTCCAATATTTAAGAGGATGAAGACATTAACTTTAAAAAAGAGGTATGCTTGGCTGACCTTAAATCTAAAAACTCATATGAATGTTTAGCTCTTAACAAACCTTTTGCATTCAAAAAAAAGTTTGCCTAGTCAAACAAGATAGCAAAGGAGTACTCATTCAACTTGACAAAGGTTGACAAGATCTTTTGATTGCTTGCTTAAAGACAATTAAATTACCTTATCGGCTGGACATATAATACCTCCTTATGAGAACGGGCTAAAGACTATTGTAAGTTGCACAACTTATTCAAGCATAGCACAAATAATTATATTATCTTCAGAAATGTGATTTATAAGATGATAAATGAGGGGAGATTAGCTTTTCCAAGTAGAGGAAAAGCCACTATGGTAAATATACCAATCCTTTTCCCAAAGGAAATAAAGGAACAACATGACCAAAATAAATACTATCAGTACAAATATATTGGGATTGAGGCATAAGCAACCAAAATGGTGGTTCGACCAAAGATAAAGTAGATTTAAATGATAAGGCAGAAGGAAAAAGACCAATAGAAGAAAAGGCTGAACATATGTCTCAACCTATCCATGAAAAGCACAATCATCGTCTCGAGCCTCTAGTAAGGTTAGAAGCTTGCTTGGTGTGCCCTTCGTGCAAATGAGTTCAACATAGTCCTCAAAAGGAAAGAACCCGAGCCTTCATATTATGTAGAAATCTGTTAGCCTCCTTTAAGGCAAAAACAGTGGAGACATATGGTTGTTGAGGGGATAGAAAGGAACCAAGATAAGCAAAGAGAATAAAAGATCGAACCAACTTAGCGAACGGTCTAAATTCATCGTAGGAGAAATTACCAATATAGACTATCAAATCCAGATAGGAGGTTAACAACTTTCAAACTAAGCCTTAATAAGTGGAAAGGTAGGAAAGTCATACACTTGCAAAACAAAAAGGAAGTGTTTTTAATAGGCTCGGCCTATGGCAGGAAAAGAAGCCGATTTTCACTAAAAATAGAAATGGAGGCTTTAGAGGCAAAGGCAAGCTAAAAGGGCTGAATTAGCTGCAAAGAGGGGGAAAAGTTTGGCCTCTAAGTCAATGGTGCTGAAGGTACAAACCCGAAATAAGCAGAAAGCTGAAGAGATGGAGGTTCAACTTCAATAGGACGATGAAAAGAGGGTAGTACTTAGGGCCAAGTTATACCAACATGATGATATACCCAAACCTTATCAAGTTGAAGAAACAAATTCAGTAGGAAAGCAAAGGAAAGTTTGGGTCCTGAAGCAACCATAGCCTAACAGGAAAGTTGAACATGCATTGGAGAGAAAGCCTCGTTTGAGGAGTATGTACTTGGAGCTGAAAGGGATTGCTCAAGATCTTTATACGCCCAAGGTAATATTAATATAATTGGTCTCTTACCTAGTGATTTCCTCTTAAAGCCAGGCCAACAATCCACTCTTGATGGATAAATTTTGGAAGCTAAACCCAATAAAGGTGGGGAAGAAGTTCGATAATAGGTCATAGTTGAGGAACCTACGTTTTCTAACTAATCACATCTGGCCTCTCTACATTAAAGCCAAGATAAATGGTATCCCCATCAATAGGGTTTTGGTGGACAATAGAGCAGGGGTAAATCTCAGACTGAACAAAGGTGATCTAAAGAAGGCCAATATTTAGATGACTAACTTCACTGGGGAAAATCCTAGCAGAAAGATTTGTAATTATGCAAGTGAAGGTCAATTGTGAAACTCAGCGTGAAGGAATGTATATAGTTGATGTCAAAAGTAATTACAGCATCCTGTTAGGCTAAGATTGGATTCATTCTAATAGGCACATCCCTTCCTCCATGCATCAAAATCTAATAATTTTTAAGGAATGGTATGTGGAAGTAGTCTACAAAGAAAGCAACCCATTCGAGGAGGAAGTACAACACTACAAAAATCCACTAATTCACTGACGAAAAAATTCACTAGTAATAATTGAAAATCTGTCAATAAATCAATTTACTGATGGATTAAGGATGGAACAAATCTATCGTTAAAATGATTGTTAGTAAGTCATCAATGACAGATAAAATATTCCGTCGGTAAATTTACCGACAGAATTCGATTAGTATTTTATGAAAAATAGTTGGTAATTTCGTTCCAAAAAAGATCGCAAATATTAATATTCTGTCAGTAATTCATTGCTAAAAATAAAAATTCGTCAGTAATCCTTCATTAAAATATAATTAAATAATATTTTTGATTAGTAATCCGTCAGTAATTTTCAATCAAAAATAATATTTTAATTTTACAATCAGAAATCTGTCAGTAAAAAAAAACTAAGAAAAATAATATTTTATGACAAAACGGTCGATAATGCATCAGTAATTTTCAGTCAAAAATAATATTTTAATTTGACGGTCAATAATCCATCAGTAAAATAAGTATAAAAAATATTATTTTATGTAAAATGGTCGGTAATCTGTCAGTAATATATAAAAAAAATTTAATAACCATTTCGGTTAGTAATCTGTCAGTAAATTGAAAAATAATTTTTAATAAATTTTTTATTATTTAATAAATTAATTTTATATAATATATATTAATTAGAAAATTATAAATTAATATATAATGTGAATATCAAAATTTTTCATTCCATAAAACATAATATTATTTATAAAAAATGTAATATACTGTACGTGATATAAATGTTACAAATAACTAAACTAAAAAAACTAAAAAAACTGATCGTGCTCCTGAGCATCATTCTCCTCGTGGCCCTCGGCATGATGCTAGCTATGCTTCGAATCTATTATATACGCATCAGTAGCAACAATAAAAGCATCTCCAGCTGAAGTATGCTGATCAGAAGTAGTAGAAGCCAGTGGCGGAATAGGTGGAGGAGCAGCACCACCAGTAAAATACCTAAAGAAGAACTGCTACATCTGCAGCTTAACCTGCTAGAGGACCTGCTCCTAGACTATCTGCTGCATCTCATGCTGCATCTCCTCCTACATCTGAATTACTCGCCTATCAATCTTATGCTGCATATACTCAGTTGTAGCCGGCAGTGGTGGTGGTGGAGCTGAGGAAGAATTGGCTCTGGGATGTCTAAATGAGTGAGCCATCAAACCCGTCCTGTAGACTCGTCCCTTCTCCCATCCTCCAACAGCTCTAAAGTATAGCTTAAATTCATCTACATGAGCTGGCTCAGTTGATCCGGGAGTTGGCTGGGATATCTGCTCGCGGAGGTTTCTGAGATCCTCTTGTTTTCAATATAATAGTAGTTAGCATTTAAAATTTTTAATGTACTTTAATAGGAAAATTGCTAATTAAAACTTACATGAATCCGCTAGGAGCGCTGGTTGACAAAGGTCTGTCGATCTTCCTTCCTCGTGTAGATGCGAACGAAGACCTCCTCAGGAATAGGGTCTCGACCAAGATCATTTATCTGTTAAAAATTAAAAATATCATCCCACATTTAGTAAATAAAAAAAATTATGAAATTAATAACTTAAAGAAAATGAATTTTTAAAGTACGTACAATTTAATTACTTATTATAAAAAAATCGATATCTTACCAATTTCTTAATTTCGTAACTCAGCTTTGCCTTTATGAAATATTTTATTTTTTTATTTGCATCTAACTTTGGCTGGATTAAATAACATATCTTAGGGAGGGTACCTTTTATTTATTCTAGTGTTGGTGATAAAAAAAAATATTTAATACATTCATTGTTGAATTTTTGCAGGAAATATAATTTAAATAAAATAGTTGAATTAATTTGTGAAAATACTCTTATATGAATTTAATATAGTTTTCTTTTCAATAATAATATTTTTGAGTTCTTAAATATGAAAAAAAATTCTAATTTTCTAGAATACAAAAACTATTATAAAAAAAATTGTAAAAATTGAATTACTTAATTACTTATTATAAAAAAATCGACATCTTACTAATTTCCTGGCATGCTCCGCAGTAGAGACAGACCCTCCAGTATGCGTAGACGGTCCACTCGCTTGACCACTTTTATCTGACTTTCTGTTCATGGATGCCTTTTGAGATAGCTGCTTATGCTCTAAAGAATCCCAGTGTTTCTTTCAAACATCCCATGTCTTTTGAGAGATTCACGTCTCTCTCTTCCCCTTTTTCTTGATGTTGTAGAGGAAGTTCTTGTACTGAATTGTAGCCTTCTTAAAAAAGAGTATCTTCACCATCTCTGATATAGTGAGGTTCTAGTAAAAATACTTCTAAAAAAAAAATAAAAATACAAGTTAGTATATAAATAATAATTAATATATAAAATACAAAATTAATTTACTAATAGTATGTATCTATTTAATACATATTACTAACAAATTATTATACTTTATTATATATTATTACAGTTTATTATATATTATTATATATTATTATACTTAATATCTTTTAATATAGTATTATATATAACATACAATTTATTATGTATTATTTTTATATTTATTATTTTAGAATATATATATATATATATATATTATGTATTATTTTTATATTTATTATTTTAGAATATATATATATATATATATATATATATATATATATATATATATATATATATATATATATATATATATATATATATATATATATATATATATATATATATATATATATATATATATATATATATAATTTTGAATTCTATATAATAAGTTATTCATTATCTGAAACTCTTTATAGTAGAACTCTTTCGTCTTATGAGGCACTGATTTCCAACGCGTGCCTTCAGATCTCATATGGTTCTTAAGTATCTTGTAAATCATCCGCGTCGCATCTAGCGGATACATTTTGCAATTAAAAAACCTAAATATTAGTTAAACAAAAAGTAAAATATTATAAAATTAAGAATTACCTTAAGAAATATAGTACTTACACGTCTCCCTCCAGTGTGAGATGCTACCTACACCTCGAATCTGAAAGCAGGACTACTGAGGGAGTGGTAGGAGTTGATGTAGTGGTAAGAGCTACTACAGAGATAATGGTGATAGGTGTAGAAAATGAAGGATAGGTAGAGAAAATGAAGGATAGGTAGATGGAGAAATAGGCGAAGGGACAATGGATGGAGGGATAACAGAAAGAATAGTAGAGGGGGATAACAGAAGGAATAGTGGATGAGGAGGGTAACAGAAGGAATAGTGGATGGAGGGGTAGTATAAGGAATAATAGATGGAGAGGTAACTGAAGAAGGGATAGAGGATGGAGGGGTAATAGAAGAAGGCATAGTGGATGGAAGGGAAAAGGAAGAAGGAATAATGGAAGGTGATGAAAGTATAGGACCGGTGGATGAAGTAGTAGACATAAGAGGAGGAGAAGATAAGGATCTGTGTGTTGATGGTCGAAAGGGTGAATGTAGGTAGTATAGAAAGCGAGAAAGATGGTAAAGAAGAAAGGGTAGTGGGAAGATCACTAGTGGTAGTAGGTCCTCCCTGTAAGTGATGCTGTTTCTGGGACGTCGATGTACTGCTACCAAGAGTATCTTCAGGAGTTGGTATACGTCTCAGAGTCGACATCTATAAATTTAGTAACATTTAATAAATTTATTTTTTTATTTAATATTACATAAAAAGTACATCCACACAAATAAAAAATTGAAAATTGATATGGTGTAATCGCGGAATAATAATGTAAATATTAAAAAAAATTTACAACACAAGTTAAAAATGACTTCATTGAAATATAATGTAACATTGTAAATGTAAAAATAATATTCTTTTACATAGTTAGGAAAAATCTATACACAATCCCTGGGAAATAAGTACACAATACATTTATTCAGAATCTATTTCTTCGAACTCATCTTCGTCTAAGTTTTTCTCAGACGTCTTGATATCTGAATCAAATTCAGATTCATCATCTGTATCATTATCATCTTTATCATCCATTTCAACTAATGGCTCGTCAGGATCATTTAAAGTTGCAGGAGGCTTATCATCATTAACTTCGAGTATAGGCTCATCAACTTCGTTGTCTTGAACTGGTTCTTCAGATGTTGTATTATTTCACTACCCTCCTTAATCTCTATGACTGATCTAGCTTTAATCTTGCATACAGCCCTCCAATCCACTTTATCTCGTCATAGACTCGGATAGGAAACATAATACACTTGATAAGCTTGCATTGCTAGTATAAATGGCTCGTATTTATTGAATTGCCGCCTGTAGTTGTCTTCAACAAGATTATATTGCTCATGAAATTTCGTTCCCACATTTGGTGTTGGATCAAACCATTCACACTTAAATAAAATAGTCCTCTTAATTAGAATTGTAGCGTTTTCCAATTGCATTATATCGGTTAATCGACCATAATAGTCAAATGCATTCTCACTGTAATTGGAACCCTTTATACATACCCCACTATTTATTGATGATCTACCCGAACTTAGCTTTTCAATATGGAACTTGTAACCATTCACGAAGTAAATAGGATAGGTTGTAACATATCATAACGAACCCTTGGACAGATCAATAATGAATTGATTTGTTATTCTATTCGTAGGGTAAGTGGCCTATGACAAAAATAAACATATCAAATTGATTGTATAGGATAGAAATTTAAGATTAATTTCTTAAGTAATGGTACTACATTATACTTACATATGAATGAAATCAGTGCGCAAATTTTGTCTTTAATTTTTTATCTATATCAATTGTTGATATATTCGGCATGGTTTGCTTCAACATATCAATGAATAAGCTTCATTCATAAGGAAAATAGTAAGTAAAATGGAAAGGAAACTAGCAGAATGATGAAGAATGAGTTATTTTAATTAAGTTGTAACTTACTCAATGTATTTTGTAACTTCGAAGCAATTAAGAAGAATGTAGGATTGAGCCATCTTATATTCTTCGTCGGTCATCAATCTTGTTTTAGGTAAACCAAACGGTCTATCTGGATGAGTGAATATTGATAAAATACTAGGCATATTTGCTCCTTTAGGCATTCCACCATCATCATTTCGAGCTACTCTCCTATGCCTTGTATAAACATGGGGTTGGAAATAATAAGAGAAAAATGATGAAGCTTCCTCAACTAAGTATGCATTACAAATGGAGCCCTCAACTCTTGCTTTATTTTTGATGTTATGTTTCAAATGTCTATTAAATCTACAGTAGGTAAATATCATAGATTACGACATTTGAGTATAAATGAATGGATGTGATTGTAAATATTAAAATCGACAAATATTTTACCACTCAAATGGATACATCAA
Organism: Reutealis trisperma; assembly: GCA_947687605.1. Classification (NCBI taxonomy): domain Eukaryota; kingdom Viridiplantae; phylum Streptophyta; class Magnoliopsida; order Malpighiales; family Euphorbiaceae; genus Reutealis; species Reutealis trisperma. The sequence goes on along the minus strand of CANTUT010000626.1, from coordinate 273,178 downwards.
TCGGTACTGAACTAGACCCGCTATACAAGCTTCGTAAGTAAGATGTACTAGTAGATGCTCCATGGAGTCAAAGAAACTTAGAGGAAAAATATGTTCTAGTTTACACAAGACGAGCAAAATGGTATTTTCAAGCCTCACCGCGTCCTCTTTCCTAAGAAGTGTTGAAGTGAGTTCTTTGAAAAATAAACTCAACTTTGTCAATGGTTGCTAGACATCCCTTGACAAAATTTCATGGAACATAACAGGAAGCAAGCATTACATAAAAACATGACAGTCATGGCTCTTCATCCCAAATAGTCTTAGTTTGCACATATCAATGCATTGACCCATATTAGATACATACCCATCAGGAAATTTTAGATCTTTCAGCCATTCACATAAGACTTGTTTGGCCTGCTTATGGAATACATATTTTACATTTGGATATTTTCCAGACACTTCATACATCTCTAACTCCTTATGGAGATAGAACTATTTCAAGTTTTATCTGGATTTAGCATTATCTTTGGTTTTCCTTGGGATGTCCATTACCATGTTGAATATATTTTCAAACACATTCTTCTCAATATGCATGACATCCAAATTATGTTTAATCAGATTAGTCCTCCTATATAGTAAATCCCAAAATATACTTCGTTTCTTCCATTCACATTCGCTTCGCTTTGCAATTTGAGCACTCACATCATCAGCTCCTGCTTCGGTCACTTTCATCAACTTCAAACTAGTTATTTCCTGCAACAATTCAATTTTCGAACGTATAGGTGGAGCAGTTGCTCGAACAACTCTGTTTTTTATGAAAGCTATTTTCTTCCATCTAAAAGGATGATCAGGCAGTAAGAACTTGCGATGGCAATCAAACCACGATTGCTTACCCCCTTTAGAAAGAGTGAAAGAATCTATTAGTTCCTTGCAATATGGACACGCAAGTCTACCCTGAGTACTCCAACCAGACAACATATTGTACGTGGGAAAGTCACTCACAATCCACATCAAAGCAGCTCGCATCTGAAAATTATGTTTCATAGACACATCATATGTTTCAATGTCTATATCCCACAATTGTAGCAATTCTGTAATTAGAGGCTGCAAAAATACATCCAATTTTTTTTTAGATTATTTAGTCTGGAAACTATTATAGACAGGAACATGTACTCTTTTTTCATATACATCCCTAGAGGCAGATTATATGGGGTCACTACAATTGGCCATGATGAGTGTTATTGTCCAGATTGTCCAAAAGGTTGGAAGCCATCAGTGCATAAGCCTAAACGGACATTGTGAATTTCAAAAGCCATCACTACAATTGGACATGATGAGTATTATTGTCCAAATTCACCCAATTGAAATGCTTCCATGTTATAGAATCTGAAAAGTGTCGCATCACCCTATCTTCCTCTGCACGTTCCACATGCCATCTGATATACTTGGCAGTTGCCTCAGAGGCATACAATCTTTGCAACCTCTGAGTCAAAGGGAAGTAAAATATAATCTTATATGGAATATTTTTTTCAATGGACATGCACTCCCATGTCTTGGTTTATATCTTGGCCAATCACAAAACTTTCATGCAATTAGATTATTGTCTTCACCCCAGTAAAGTATGCAATTGTTCTTGCAACAATCGATTTTCTCGATTAGAAGGCCTAAACCCTGCATTAACTTCTTAGTGCTAAAGAAAATATCAACTATTGTGTTATCTACAGGCAACGACTCATTGTACCATTGCAATATCTCATCATAACACCTTTTAGATAGATGATGTTCTAACAGATAGATGGTGTTCTAACTTGATGTTTAGAAGTTGTGCAATAGTAGATAATTTAGACTATTTCTCATAGCTAGGCCATAATTCTTCGTTAGCTGCCTCTAACATGTCATACAGTTTATGAGCGATCAGATTTGGAGCTTCCTCCATTTGATCCCAATCAAAATTTGGCCCAGCGGCATCCATTAACATATTATGGTATGTAGTTAGAGGACAATTGTGAGTATCTTCACTGCCTACTTTTGCCGCGGTTGAAAATCCAGATCCACTGGCTTCACCATGCAAATACCATTCATAATACCCTGGTACAAAACCTTTCTTTAGAATGTGCAGCTTGATAGTATCTGGCTCAAAGAAATTTTGATTTTAACATTTCTTATGGTTATAAGGACATCAAGCACTGGTTCCACTCATGCGCTGTGGTTGAGATATCGCGTATTTAATGAATTGGTCTAAACCCTCCAAGAATTTTAGATTCAAATACTCATCAGTAAGTCTAGATTACATCCAATTCCTACCGGTCCTCATAATTATTCCCTGTACATTCAACAATATTAATTTATTTTTTATATCACATAAACAAAATTACATTTAAACTTTTATGTTTGGTTATAATTTTAATTAAGTTTGCAACATCTAATTCTACATCCTTATATCTCCCTCTCTATAAGATAAGAACCTAACCCATTTAGAAACTCATTGTTGCATAACTGTTACTATTACATTCTACACTCATACATCTATTGAAATTTCGGCAGTATCTCCCTATAGTTCTCCTAATACACCACCTTTGAAAAAATCCACATAATCATGACCTTATTTCAATGTACACTAAGAGAATATGATGGAAGATAGTATCAAAATTTCAGACATTTATATGAAATAAGAATATACATAGACAGTTATATAGACAATAAGATCTCTAAACTGCCCAATTTGAACAATTCGATATTCTCTCACCGTTCGATGAGCAGGACATCAAATGGGATCTAAGGCTAATTCTAAATATGTTAATTTTAATTAACAATATTTTTGGACATTTGATTGTAAAAGTCCAAAAATAAAATTAAAATTATTTAAATTCATTCAATAACAAAATGATATAGATTTACGGTGCAAATAACAATTGTAACATCACAACATAAGAATATATAATCAAAATTAATAAAATAAATTCACAAGATAAATGCAAAATATTATTGAATACGATACAAATTTATAAATGCATTATACTTTTTTTCATTTTTTTACCGTATCATAATTTTATATATATATATATATATATATATATATATATATATATATATATATATATATATATATATATATATATATATATATATATATATATATATATATATTATTACTTAATAATAAAGATATTAATATTATATTAGATATTTTTTATATCATTTAGGAAAAATTTTAATTAAAATTCTTCTTAATCATTTTAATTTTGAATATTCAAATTTTAATTATTTGTTAGCATTAATTAAGCTATTATGCATTATTATATTTTATAGACTTATTTTCCTTTAAGAGGATATTTGTCATTTTTGTTTTAAATCTTATGAAATGTATTTAAAATTTAATTTTTAATGGCAAATTTTTAATTTATTATTTTCTTTTTATTTTTCATCGAAATATTTTTACTCCTAACTATTTGCAATTTCTTATTTTTTTGTATTTTATAAAATGCATTTATATTTCAATTTTTAGTACCATATTTGTAAATTTTTTTAATTTTTTAATGTTATGAGAAATTTTTAGTATTTTATAAAATTCATAAAAAATAAATTTTACTTTTTATGGCATCATTACTTTCTTTTTATTTTTCGTCGAAATATTTTTACTCTAACTATTTGCAATTTCTTTTTTATTTTTTGCATTTTATAAAATACATTTATATTTCAATTTTTGGTAGCATATTTGTGGATTTTTTAATTTTTTAATATAATGAGAAATTTTGGTATTTTATGAAATTTATAAAAAATAAATTTCACTTTTTATGGCATAATTAAACATAAATTTATGATTTATTTTATCGGTATTATTAATGGATTTATTTAAATAAAATCAAAATTACATTACATACGTATACATCTATAAATTCATATTAACTTAACAACATAATTAAAAATTATATTATAATACACAAATCAACCACAAATTATAAATTCACATCACAACATTTATTTTTTCATATATATATATTTACAAATAAACATGACAAACTATAAATTATACATAAGATAATTAAAAAAACATTACATTCTAAATTATTATATTTATATATTAGTATAAATAAATTAAATTACAGCACAGATCGTTACAAGTAATAAAGTGATGAGTGAGTATCGTTCCCACGAGAAAGGGTTTGTCAAGTACCAATTTTTAATATTACTCTATTATTTAGAAAATCAATTATGAAATTTTATATTTTAAACTAAAATGAAATTGAAGTAAATAAATAATGATAGATATGAAAATAAGATTAAAGGTTTAGGATTTAGAATTCATCAATTGATCACATATGATTTTTTTATAAATTTTAGATGGATTATTTTTGCTGGAATTAATGATTAAATTTTCCTAAATTATATGGTGTTCTCTCTCAAGATACAACATGTGTATTCATATCAACCTTACGTCTACTCTCGTGATTATAAGCAATTAATACAAACCCATTAAGTTTTATGGAAATCTCTTTTAAAAATCACAAAGGAGTGTTCTTATCTCTAAGCAACACATTCCCTAGGTCAATTATCCTAATGAACTAATATTGTGCTTCCACTCTCGCTACTTCACACAATATCTTAAATCATGCAATTAATGGCCAGTTAATTACAAGCATTAAGTTCTAAGATAAAAGATTAATTCCAACAATCAAATCCAATTAATTAAATATAAATAATCTATGCAAATCAAAAGATTACATCTAAATCCTAGAAAATAAAATTAGCTATTCATAATTAAAAAGAAAGAAATAAATAAATTAACAATAAACATAATAATAACTTATAATTAAATTCAAGAATAGAGTTTAGAGAGAACTTGTTTTGGGATACAATTTTTGATGAACTCAAGCTTCCAAAAACTCCTCCTCTTGATCAAAATAAAAAATAAAACTAATCTACTCTAAGAAAACATGTGAAAATCTCTCTACATATTTTTTTATGGATTTTCTTTTTGATGCCATTTCTCTTTGCCAAACATGGTATTTATAGATATGTTTGGTGGAAGAATTCAAGTTCCATTCAAATTCTTACATCAAAAATTCAACATTGATGGTTAAGTTAGCCACCAATCATTGAATTCCTTTATCAATATTCAAAAATGATTAGGTTGGCTACCAACCATTGAATTCCTTCATCAATATTCAAAAATGGTTAGGTTAGCTACCAACCATTGAATTTTGGCCAACAACCATTGAATTTATTTCTCATGGATTGAAAACTTGAATCATTGCTTGTATCATTATTTTTATGACATCATTTTGATATGCAAAAATAAAATAAAAATACTTAAAATATGTTATAATTTATTTATAAATTATAGAACTATTTATTTCTAAAAATAAGTAATAATATTATTGCATTCTCGAGAACTGAGCTAAAATTTAAGTTTAAACAATTAAAATAACTCTAAAAATATAGAGTTATCAGCTCTTAAAGCGAGAATCCGAATTATATTATTGCCCTACACGTCAATTATCTGAAACAAAATTAAAATTCTATTAATAAAACCAAGATAATTAAAATAATTACTTTTTAATAAAATAATTTCACTATATTTAATACTATCATAAATTTATAAAAAAATTTATTAAGCTTAAAAATATAAAATATCTTAAATAATATATATATATATATATATATATATATATATATATATATATATATATATATATATA